>WAAG01081149.1:0-13408 GCA_013390105.1 Tichodroma muraria
TGTCCCTTCATTTTCCTTTGCAATTTCTCACTTACAGTTTTGTCCTGGTTATTGTGTTTCTCATGTGAAACCAGTTGCACACAGATGATCAGAGAACAGCTCTTAACAGTTCCTAGTTCCAAGAATCCAGGCTTGTTTCTGTTTAGTAAACAGTGTCTGGGGTCTGCAGGGGTAGAAACACTCAGACGTCTGGTTTTTTTGAAATGGAAAAATGAAGCGTGAGGAAATAATGAAGTACAGACTTTCTTAATAGCTGGGAGCAGCAGGACATTCCAGCATCTTTAACTCTTTCATTAACCTGCTGGTTCACTNATTATCCTGCTGGTTCACTCCTACAGGCATTCCCATGTGTGTGACTCAAATCCATCTTTCTTGTTAGTCTACTTCTTTCAAGAGTTGCCATTGAGATTTAACAGTAGGTTTCATACAATAATAAAGACACCAAACAAGCAAGTAATTGTACACATGGGTTGGAACAGAGAACAGCAAAAAGAACTAAGTATTTGGATGAATGAAACTTTCCATTCTATGAACAACCAGGAAAACTTCAGTTACTACACTGAGGCTCATTAAATCAAAACCTTAGTAGGTAAAAAGGGGGAGAAAGGGTCTCTAATTACAGCTGAATACAATACAGTCTCCTCTGCAATCTCCACTCTGAAGCAACTTACAAATCGAGTGCTAGAGTAAACTAAACTACTTTTGTGAGGCTTCAGAAGGTATAATTTGTTCCTGTCCCTGGCAATGATTAACTGATGGATCTATCCATTCTAGGAGCACTAAAGTTTTAGCAACAGATCACACCCCAAGCGAAGCTATTGTTCTATTAACTCTAAGAGGGGAGCAGTCGCTAAGTTGTAAACATTGCCATTGCCGCAGACTGGCTCAGCAACGCAGATACTTTGTACTTCAGTCACAACGCAGCAAAAGTGAGACTTCTTATCTACACAGGTTTTTTTTTTTACTGCTCAGAACATTTAATGACCAGAGATAATTAATACAAGTGTTTCTAAAAGCCTGTCTTCTACTGATAATACAAAACCATATTAAAAAAAAATTATCAGTGAGGAATATCTGAAGACTAATGAAGCCTGGTAGACCTCCACCCACTAAAACAGGAGATACAAAACTCTTAAAATATTTTGTTACTACTATTAAAATTGTGACATAGAAAAAAATCTCCATTCAAGATACAACTGTGTTGAGCACAGAAAGCGAAGAAGTGTACAGGATAAGTGGGAAATAAAGTTACTACAAAATAATACCATGTGCTTAGCAGTTTAGTAGGCACACTAACCACTGCATAAGAAAGTGTTAAGAATAACACAAAAAAACCCTTACTTAAGTAAATCAACACAAAGAAGAAATTAATTGTGCCCTTGTAATAAAGTTAATTGGTTGATTGTAAATATCAGTCTACCAAACCACCTGTTTCATCTACAAAAAGCATTGTGGCAGACATGAAAGCAACTTTTTTGCCTGTACAATTCTGCCTGAAGAACTGGAAGCTTTAAGGTTTGATTTGCTTCAAGTTATTCACATCAAGTTTCTCCTCTAGGAGAAATAATTTTGTTTTTATCAGCTGCATAGTTAGCTAAATATTTTGACACAGGTCATAAACACCAGTTAGTTCCTCATTCATCTGGCAATAAAATGAAAATACACAGGGATGATCATGCATGAAATGTTAGTTAAAAATTATATTAGAAGACTGACAAAGTTGTGAAAGCTACGCCTCAGAATTAAACACTTCAAAACCTCCTGAAACTTACCTATGATATAAAAATCTACAAGCACTGGGTGATTTTACATAATGTGTTACTGTGCACATGGTGAAGTGTCATGTAAATATGATCTAAAACTAGAATCAACTTTGTGATTTTTTTTTTCTTTCCTCTGTGCAATCCTTTGCCTTTTGGTTTCAAAAACTGAGCATTCAATTGTGAAAAAAAAAAAGGCAGAAATTCAGAATTAGGGAGAGGCAAAATAAAAATATTAAGTCTCAGGTAGCAATATCATGCCACACAGACAAGCACTTTGAAGCAAGCATGTCCACTATTAAAAAAACCCAAAACAATCCAACAAAAACCCCCCAAACCCTCTCTTTCCATTTGGCCCTAGCATATTCTTGTTACTCTTGACTGCACAGTGTGAGTTTCAGTCTGTTGAGAAATGTCCAACAGCAAGAATCTTAGAGGAAGAAGAATCAGGTTTGAATACACCGAGAAGTTAGGCTTTATTTCCTGGATGAAAGATCCACCATCTACAAAACCCGAGTGCTGTCCCATAGGTTTGCCATGCTGTTGAATTAAAGTAAAATAACAATGCTACTTTGTTCTCCAGTGTTCCTTCTTTTTCCTATTTTTTTTTAAACCATTCCTTCAAGATGAGTTTTATACTTCAAGCCTCAAAGTACAAAGGAGAAACAGAAGTGTGAAGGTAAAGAATTTCTTTTACATAGAGAATAAGCTGAATAAATACAGAAACAAGTAAGTGCCAGCTGGAAACTGTAGTCTTTCTAGATCACAGGCTGTATGTGGCATGTAGGCATCTAGATCTCACTGCAGACAAGAGCCTCATGACTTTGGTTTCATTTTTCTCCTGTAAATATTGCATTCATTTGCCTTGCCAACAATTCCAGGTATTTCATGGTAAGTGATTACTGAGTATGCAAACCAAATCACCCCTACGGTCAAACCTTTACACAAGGCAACTTCAAAAGACAGTATCAGCTTGGGGCTGAAAACTGCTGATGATAGAATAAACAAAACATAAAATGGGACATTGAACAGAATATAATGAAAAAGTGATAGCAGTCAAGATACAGTTTTGACACAAGACTGGTAAATTCCTAAACTTGAAAGACTTGAGAAGAATAAAGACACCAATGTAGCAGTAGGCAATGTGTTTCAGAAGGGAACCAAATTAAGATATATATCCTCCAAATCCCAAGTTATATTTCTGGTCCAACTTTCAAGAACTATAGAATTTTACCTCCTAACACACATCGGAAACCATCCCCACGATAACCTGCCTTGCACTGGCAGCTGAAGGACCCAGGAGTGTTGTAGCAGAAAGCATCTGGATGACAGTGGCCCTGCTGACATTCATCTACATCTGTAAAAGAAAAGGTCAATCTCAGGTCACTGCTCCTTTTGATGGACAAATCAGAGTGATGAAATAAAGTACAAACCTGTCAGATTTTCAGGCTCCTATTTTAGGATATCTGGTCAGATATACAGAGAGTTTTTTGGAAATACATCTAGTACAGAAATGCAAGGGAGATTAAAAAAGGGGCCTAGGGTGAAGCATGCCTGTGTTTTAGGTTCTGTATCTCAGCAAACCCCAGGATTCTCCTATTCCAAAGAGTAATAGACATTTATTAACTCGCACGTCATTTTAGATATATATGACCATATTTCCCAAAGAAATGACTTGACATAGCAAGAGAAGTAGGATTTGGCTAGCCATGTTTCCAACATATAATTAGGTAAAGCTGCTCCCCCACTGCACTCAGACACATGAAACAGAAAGCAAATTTTTTTCATAGTCTATTTTGTTTCACCACCTTAGTAATTTAAACCAATACAGTGCAAACAGCTGCAGCAGACAAAAGTCTGCAGCTGCAACTACTGCAATTTCTGCAGTTATCTCATCTTGGGCCTTCTATAGACCAAACACTTAAAAGCGAGAGGAGGAAAAGAGAAACACTTAATAAAAATTCCTGCCTGAGGGACTCAGACTGTGAAATTTCCTACTTGAAATGAAAAGTAGGTGTAGGACACGGCAAAGACCAGCCCATCAGTGCAGTGACGAGTATAAAACCCCCCCAATAAAAGGTGCTACCCACCCTCACAGGCACGCCCATCTCCGGAGAAGCCAGGGAGGCACGTGCAGATGTAGGTGGACCCTCCGGTGTACACACACTGAGCACGCTGAGGAATGTCACAGTTGTGTGTCCCCATCTGGCAGTGGTTCACCACATACTCCACAGCTGCAGGTTAAATGTGTAAGAGAGGAGATGAAAATCTGAACTTTCCTTCACAAAGTCTAAGCCTCATAGTAAATTCATACAAGAGAATGACATCTGTGAAAGATTATAGAAGAGAAAGGAAAAAAGGAACTGAGNGTGTTAAATCTTATTAATGTTTTATAATGAATTGACTGCCCTCAGCACCTCACAGATGCTTGTTAATATAGAATGGGGCAGAAAGGCTACCATAATGACAGGTCCTAATATCCCTATCAGCCTTGTTTATGCAAAGGAGTCCTGAATGAAGAAACGTAAGGCATCTCATAGAGCTACTTCACATGTTAGCTAAGTAGCCAGCTCACTGCACTGGGAATTATTTAGATGACCTGCTACAATAACCTAGTACTGACCCAGGGCTGCTGTCACTTGGCAACAAATAGAAGCGGTGACTCACTCAATGGGAGATAAACACATTTGTCAACTATTGGAGAGATCTGGGACCAGACCTGCAGCTTTTCATAACTCTCTCACGTTGAGCTCACAGCTGTGGCTCTGAAGGCACGGCACTACTTTGCACATAAATTGTTTCAGGAAGTTGCTGTAGCACATAAATTGTTTCTGGAAGTTGCCTATGCTTACCTATTACATCAGAGAACAGGAAAGGAAACCATGGTACTTGAAATAGGAAAAGGTAAAATATTACAAAAATTTGGGGCCTGAAAATACGGTGTCCAGCGTGCACATCTAGGAACAGACCTCCACCTAACAGAGGCTGCTGTAACACCGAGGCTGTCTTTACACAGTTATGACAAGGATTTGACAGGGGGCCAAGACAAGACTCTACAGTGCTCACTTCATCACAGCACACAGATGGAAACTACCACAGTGTCAGCAGGGAAATAACAAAAATCTTCTATCAGAGCCATATCTGAAAACACACATTTTTTCTGTTTCTCTGGAGGAAATGACATCATTTTTAGAATCATTAATATCTTTATTTGATGAAGTAAGTTTTGGATTAAAAAGAAATTAATTAAGAATGGTACTATAAATACATAAGGTAAGAGTTGGAGCTCAAAGGGAGTCCCCAGGTCTTTCGGTTTCTCATCCTACAAAAAGGAGGACAAGATTTATTTACAACTTTCTTATAAAGCTAACCAGTGAATCACACAGCTGGTATGAAAAAAAATGCTGGTTCCAAAAAAGCTGAGTCTGAACTGGTATCCCAGGGCAACTTACAAAAGCACAGAGGGTTCCTGTTGCCCCTTCTGGGGTTCAAATTCTCTGTAGGTTATAAGACCCTCTACTGTGAAAAGGTACTTATTTTCAATCTGTTGGGAAACTAGAGTTTATCTTCCCTCTCTTCAGCCTTAAAAATGTAATTTGGTTTTGGTTGAAGGAAGGGACCAAACTGAAATCTTCCAAGCTGGGCAAGGAATAACCTAGCACTTGCTAAAAGTGGAACATCAGCTTCATGGGAAAGTGGTAGAGTAAAGCTGGTGAGGTCACAGCTGGAGGGAAGAATGTTCCCTTTCAGGTCCAAGTCACAAAAGCGCAGTGTTGGACAGAACGGAAGGAACATAAAGCTGCCCTTCCACATCTCTCCCTATCCCTTCCAGTGGCCTTGCTAGAAGGAGCTGCTTTCTCTGACTGTTCTGCAACAAAGAGACTTAGGGTGCACTGTGACTTAGAGAACAGACATGAATTGTAATTCTTACTGGAGCAGAGAAATTTGGCTTGTGACAGAGTGTAATACACAGCATGCAAAGTCACAAACTCAAGGAAAATAATGCAGCTCTCTGCTGTAAGATGAAGGCTCCTCAGTCTTTGCTGAAGAACAGTCTTGACTATAATGAGCAATGACCTGGATGCATTAGCTGATCAAAGGGTACCTAAACTTCCACCACAAAACTGTCTCAACAGAAACAAAAAGTCCTCAGCTGTTATCACTTCTTTCTGAAAGAAAGAGGAACTTCCAGCCATACTGGAAGTATAAGGCTTCCAGCCATACAGGGTGAGTGTGTATAGGTTTTGTTGGCACGGAATTACTGTCAGGTTGCAAAGATAAAAATTCTAACAAGAAAAAAAAAATCTAATCTCCATCCTATCCTGACAGTTGCAACTCTAGAGGGTAGAGTCATTATTCCTCTTTTGTTATTTGTCATTATCCCTCTTCTATCTGCCATTTGTGGATTCCTTTTTCCAAAAGAAATTTCTATAACTTGAGTGAAGAACAGGGCAAAGAGGGAAAAGGTATCACTTGTTAGGACAACCTTAGTCTAGCAAATACAGATTAACTCAGGCTTCCTCCAGAAAAAAAAGATATTAAATTACAGAAAAATAAACTAGTTCAGTGACAACTCCTGAATTGAGCTAAGAGCCAAGTTTTAAAGATTTTAACAGTGAAATGATCTGCAGCTAAAATTCTTTTTCATCATGATAAATTGTAAGTCTGCAGAATAAGTCTGCAATAGCCAAGACACACTAGTTTAGAACTGTGCACATTCCAAGGGATGAATCCGTAACTGAAATCTCATCTGTTAAATTGAACTCTGGATTAGACATAAGAAACAAAACACAAACCCCCAAAAAGTCACAGCACTTAGAAAATGCAGAAAAACACAGTAATCATGAGCTGCAGCATAAACTCCTGAATTCCACTCACATTAGAAATCAGCACAGATCGTGAAGCACTGTTTTCTGTCCCTGTGAGATGGATCACAGCCCAAAGGCTGGTGAGCAATGCTTTCAAGAAACATGAAACTCACCAACACAGGTCCGCCCATCTGCTGCAAACTGGTATCCCTCAATGCACTCGCAGCGGTAGGTTCCCGGCTGGTTGTTGCAGTCTGCATTGCTGCCACACAGCCCTGGCTGCTCTGAACACTCATCAATATCTAGGGGATTAAAAGGATCTTGGTCATTACAAAAATGCATTTAATATGGACTCCAGAAAAACAGAAACTGGGGAACACTAGATCAATAGCAGCCGTCTGTACTTAGACCACAGCTTGGCTAGACCATACCTCTTAAGAGATATCAATAACCTGAAAATAAGTTTTGAGGTAACAGTGTCCTCAGCTAATCTGCACTGAAAAGAAGAAAACAAACCAGAAGAAGATCTATCATGAAGTAATAAGAAGGCGGCACAGGAAATTGCAGAGGAAAGAGGAGCCAAAGAAAATGCAGCCTTAGGTGATCAGAAGAAATGACAACTACTGGGGGAGTATGAACTCTAGGAAAGGCTTCCCCTTTCATTATCCATACACATCTCTAATCCACTGCTGCCCAACTCACAGTGTTGGAGGACTGGAAGGGACAGTGTGATGCCATTGTTTTCAATTTTTTTCAAAAAAAATTTCATTGCCGTTGTTTTCAAATTTGCGAGTTGATTAAAAGGTTGGAGTGGAAGGCAAGTTGTGCTTTGGGTTTTAAAAACCCCCAAATCTTTTTTAGGTAATAGGGATGACACATTTCATTAATGCACACTTTCACCTCTTGAAAAGGAGTATTAGTGCTGTGATTTGATTGCAAGGCAAAACCCAAATACACTAGGAATGCAGAGCTAGACAGAACTGGGAAATACGAGTCTTTTTGAACAGAAATAGATTTTCAAAGTAGATCACGAAAAAGATGATTTCAATGAATTGCACATATCTGTGCTCTGTCCGCATGTGCATTTCCTATTTCTCATCTCCCTTGAGGACTTTTAATCCCATTGACTCATTTTAACCAGAACTTTCATTACAGTAAATTTCTCACAACTAAGAAACTAACACAACTATTTCTCACAACTAACTTCCCATCTTTCCTGGGAAAGATGCTTTGCAAGATAGGAAAACCTACTCTTCAAGATAGTCAAACTTTGATTATTGAGATACATAGCCCAGCAACCCTCTAACCTTTAAACCAGCCTCTCAGGGCAGTTCATTTTGCTGGAATGGCTAGTCCTGAGGGTCAATATACCCCAAGGAAAATAAATTCTATATTAGCTTTCATTTTGCAATGAATTGAAGTCTTCTGATACCATAACAAACGTTTCCATCTCCACGGAAGCCAATCGAACATTCACAGAAGAAACGATTTCCAGTTCCTGGACGGCACACGGCGTTGGTGTCGCAGTTATGAGTGCCAGTGTAGCAAGGATTCCGGTTAATATCAGCAGAACCATCTGGCAAGAGAGACCACATTTAGCCTTGATGGCTCTGTCCAAGTAATAGCACTCAGTTAAGGCCCGGAAGGAGGTTGCTCGTAACACACATTAAACAAGGAAACACATTTTTGCATCAGGAAGGTGCCATGCAGGTGATATCTTGGATATGTATTTAAGAGCACCTGTATTCCTTGTTACTTGTACAAAGGACTACTGAGTTAAAAAAGAGCCACAAAAACCTCTCTAAAGAACAGAACAGAAAGAAAATATTGCAGCCGCTGAAGCCAGACTCAAAACATGATTCTTAACAGCTTGGTTTATTCGTTTTAATAAGCAGAACCTTATTTTGTAACAAACAAAAGTGAGCACAGCCTGTTTTTATGCTCATCTGGTGTGCATTTTCAAATTGTCTCTTTGCTTTCTTTCTGATGTTAGTGCAAGCTTGGATAGCTCATCCAAAAAAAACCCTTTCATAAGATGCCTACAATTCAAAGATAAAATGCCATGTTTTAAGATAAACTATAGAAACTCATCGATGGTAAATCTTATTCTTCTCTTTTGCTCTCTTCTCTGATAATGCCTCCCCCAAAAAATTAATAAAGGAACTACAAATTGGGCAAAGATAAACAACATACTCCATGCATTCAAGTGTGAGTAGGTTCAAGCTGGTGTATTGAGAGTATTTCAAGGAATTAGGCATAAACCCCAGTGAATTTCAAGAACACACCATCACTTAAATACCCTTTCTCAAGTAAAAATACAAATTTTCAACAGTTCCATTTCTCTCCTTTTCTGTGGATCTGGACTGCTACCAAATAATTAAATTAGTTAATTGAACTCATTAACACCCAGCTAGGGGAAGCTAAAAAATGGATGACTGCTCTTAATTACTCACAAAAGAGAAAAAGCAAAATTTGCAATTGATACGTACCGCTGATGGGGCCGATGGAATTGCTCATGGCGTATCGCAGGATCTGCTCGTCTCTGTTGTACAGGACAAACACACTGTCCACCGAGAGCTGCTGAGTGGCAGGAGCAGAATGGGGGGAGTCATCGTGGATGCATTCATCAAAGGAGATGGTCTGGCGCCACTGATAGGCACCGGTGTACGTGGAAGCAACTCCATCCCTTTCTGGCTCTGTCACTGTGTACTCCCTCGAGGACGACGAAGTGATCACTACGACGTGACAGCAAACACACTGATCAGAGCAGAGACCAAAAGCTCGCTGTCAAATGCTATCTGTAGACTTGGGATGCAGTCTGTGTAGTGCAAATGGGAATTTCAAAGGCTAGAGGCTATGAAAGTGGATGCATTTCCATGCAAAGGAACAAGCATTTGAGTACTCTTACTCTGTTCTCAGGTATCACAGCTCTGAGAAATTAGTCATTTGATTTATTTGGACATATTTAAAAAATTTAACTCTACTTTGTGGATTTCCAAGTAATGAAAGGAAAATTCAACTCAGCAAACTCAGAGGTTCCTTCAGGTGGATTTATATAATGGACAAGACAAGCTAAGAGATAATGGATAACAAGCTAGGAGAGCTTGGATCTCCAAGCTATGGTGAGAGCCATCTCACCAACCTAAACTACACCCACTTTTAGTTCATTGTAGGCTATTAGCCTTGGATTTTAACAGAACCCTGAAGAAGCTGCATGTCTGAGAGCTCCTGTATGCTTCACAACAGTTTTCTATATTGGGAAAAGTTGTGAACAAAACTCTTCTAAAAGATCTGGGCTTGTGGATCCTCCCACCAACAGAAAGGTCCTCAGAACACCACTGTTCTTTTATAGGACACCAGAACACACCTATATCAATCCACTTGCAACAGCTGGCTAAAGCTGGATTTCTGCTAAGTCCATTAGATACGCCATAGGACAGCAGAATTGCAGCTGTTTGAATCCTGGTAAATCAAATCCAGCCTGAAGGACACCTCCCTCCAGCTTCCTACTTTACCCCCATGGGAACAGCATTTCTGCCAAGTAGGCAACTGTTCTGTAGAGCAGATGCTGCCCAAAGTCTGAAGCTGTTCAGCACAAAGCAGAAACTTACTGCTTCTTCCACTTCCTCTTCCTCCCAGTCCAAAACAACAGGCAAAGCACAAGCGGGTCCATCACTGGCTACCAAACCCAGACATAAGTGAATATATGGCAACAGAGATGTGACCACACCATTTTCTATCTCTAGCAACCAAAAGTGCACCCTTGGAAAAAAGTGCAGTCTCTCCAGTATTCATGTGCACACAGGTGCACCAGAGGCTGCTTCGTCTGTATTGCTGACAGCTGGGCTGGCTGGCCAGCAGCAACACTCCAACCTCACTTCTTTACTTTCTGTATTGAAACACCAGTAATTTTATCCAGGAAGGGGAAAGCAAAATGAGGAAGCAAAACAAGCTTGCCCTGTAGACAGCGAATGAAGAATAGTTTTCTTAGGAAACCTAAGATCTGTGATAAAGGAATTGAGAGAGAGAAGAGTACTGAAGAGAATGTAGGAAATTGATAAGGGAATTAAGAGGTAATTTTCCAGTTGATTGTTAAAATTCAGCTCAAATAATACTGATAAATGCTTGCAGAGTCATTGTAATGAAGTTTACATGAGACATAGGGGTAAATTATGGGTTTAGTCTCATCAAAGATCACAGCTCACTTAATGACATTACCACAAAAGAGCTATATGCCAGTACAGCTCCTACTAAAGGGCTGTGGACATACAGAGAAAAGCTTTACAACTTGTACATCAACAGCACAAAAAAAGGCCACCAAAAAGGGAAATTGAGAGTGTTTTGCAAACAGCTGTTCAGAGAAAGTTCAACTTGTGGCGTTTTTTTACAAAAAGATTAGAAATATTTGCATTGCCCCACTCAAAAGTCACCTTCTTTTGAAATCTTTTCCTACAAGGTAAAAGGAAACTTTCTATAAGTCAAAGGGTCCTAAATACACTTGTTTAAAAGAGAATAAAAGAATGTTTTTCAGATAGTGCACAAAGCAGAGACTTAGACATTCTTATCGTTTCATTCTTATGGAATCTTACCAGAACTAGAAGTGTGGTAGAGTTCAGTGTACGGCTCTATATGGACTGATGCCCCAGATGGGATCTCAGGTATTCTGCCCTCCATTTCTGTGCTGATGGTAAGATGACCATGCTCATCAATGCCACTGAACTTCTGCTTTACAACCAGCTTCTCATTGTTGCTGAGAAAAGTTACTTCTGTTTGCCGTGTAAACTCACCACCTAAAGAGAATTAGTTAAACACTAAACTTAATAGAGGTTTCCCATTCCTTCTATTCCACATACTGCTTCTAGTAGATAAAATATAAATTACTATTGTTTGCAAATTTTGATGTAGCACAATTGCTAATATCTTGTGTTTCAATGAAATAACTTTCAGACATATGTAATGATAAAAATATTTGCTTGTAGTATCCAAGTATAAGCACTGAACATGATAAATCAGAAATAAACCTGAGGCAGCAGGGTTTTATTAAATTTAAAAAGAAGTTCTGACTAAGCTAACAGCAGTAGGCCTTATCCTACCATTTAAAAGGACATTTTAGAGAAAATTTCCATTAGGAGTACAGAGAGTTAAAAAAAATTCAAAATCCAGTACATCTGTTTCCAAATCAAAATCAAGTGAAATGTATGTTGTAAATTCCAGAACAAGCTTCAAACATACCAAATCCAAGAAAATCCCAAAGCAAAAAGTTGAGTTCAACTAAATTCATATTACAAGTCTGTAAAGGATCAAATCTTTAAAAGAAACACATGTTCTTCTAGAACAGATTGAATCTACAGCTTGAATTCACAGCAGCACAACCAACAAGATTTGGCCTTAATCTCTTATGAAAAGCTTGAATTGTGAGCAGGGGTTTCCCTCAAACTAGCTAACAGAGTCATTTGCATGTCATGCAGCAGCTGTTTCTGTAAAGTCTATCAAACCCTCAGGAGGTCAGATTATCGTTTCTCTTTTCTCTGTTAGGACAATCAGCAATTAACATGTTAAATCTCTTGAAGATGTAAGATGTAGAAGACCTTTTTTTAGTAACTATGTACACTCTAGTAACAACCTCCCCTCCTCAACAGATCTTTTTAATAATCTCTTTCTTATTTCTCTTCTGTTCTTTGAACAGAAAAGAAATTTCTCTTCTGTTCTTTGAACAGAAATTGGCCAAGCCAATCTTCTCTCTAACACATTTAGTTCTTGTACACTGACAGTAAATTAAAAGGTCCACTGTCTAATTATTGCAAACAAGAAAAACGGTGAGAAATTTGATTATGAAAAACCAATTTGCAGCTCAGAATAGATTCACCTTATAAAAACATAGTATGTTTTCACCTTATATTGCTTCTAAATATATATTCCTTTTCTATCAAGACAGAGGAAAGTGTAGCAATTTTGAACATTATTTTAATTTAGAAGTTACCAGTAATGCTGAATCCATTTTTATATCCTTGCTGCTCCACAGCAAACATCCATCCTATGATACCTCCAATAGAGGCAAGAGGTAGTAAAGAATACCCCAAAGTCTCTGGGATTGTGCTGATAGCAGTGTAGGCACGCCCTTGGTTCATCACAACATAGGAGTGGAGGTCAGTGTTCTCAAACGTAACTGGAACGGGGTTGTTTCCTACAAAGATTCTTCCTCTGACCTTGCCATTGACTCTCTGAGGAGAACCTGGCAAATCAATACAAAGCATCAGAACAAAATAACAGTACTCTCATACTCTCCAAAGGAACATGTCCAGAGTGTTCACAATGTTCAGTGTCCAGCGTTGAAATAAATGGTAAACAAATACTCACAGAGTTCAGACAAGAAATAGCCATGTGTTCACTTGCTTATGTAGGTACATGCATGTGTGTTGTCTTATGTTGATGATTAAAAGGCCAAATTTGCCTGAAGAGATGCCCTTTATCCTCACTGAATGTTCTGTCTGCAAGGATAACTTCATAACAGTGTTACAGTGATCTGACAGTAAGTGGCAGACAGAAGCTTCTTAAGATCACACTTCATATCAATACACACTGAATGCAAATTTGTTCATTCCCTATTAGGAGAGTAATGCAATTAGGCATTAGAATAATTGACTTATTATTCTAACCTATTACATTTCTTGCCCCTGAATTATTGGCCGTTTTGAAGACTGTCAGTGTTATATAGAAGTAGCTATTTTGAATTGCTAATTTTCTCTTGTATATAATTTCCTACATCGAAATTTAAATTTCATTATTATCAGATTCTTCTTTTCTTTCTATGGAAAATCCAATTTTATGAACTGAAAGCTA
>WAAG01081158.1:0-15339 GCA_013390105.1 Tichodroma muraria
GAAAAATCGAAATTGTCACAGATGACTCTTCCGCACTGTCAACACTAAAAAGCACTTGGAAAAAGGAACCCTCAGTTCAGCTCCCAAATCTTCTCTGGAAATAGCAAGCACAGTAAATTTTAATAACTGCACTGACTGCATGGGAGAAAGCAAAAGCAAGAACTTTTCCCAAAGCTGTAGTTTTACGTTTGTTTCCAAGCTCAAAGGTTTCGTCATCAGTTCTAGACTTTATACTTCCATCAGCATGTGGGTCACACCCTGAGAGGAGCTGCTTCTGCTAAGCCACCTGTTCCTAGGGACAAACCAGGAAAGAGGGGTGAGGATAACCATTGTGATCTGCGCCAAGCAGGACTGAGCTCTGCATATCCCATCTGAGATGGAAAATTGAACCCTATGGAAGCGGACAATTTTCATTGATGGATATTGTAAGTAAAAAAATTAGGGGACTTTGATCCTCCAAATTAGCACTCTATATTTTTTACTGGTGGGGTTTTTTTTTGTTTGTTTGTTTGTTTGGGTTTATTTTTGGTTTTGGTTTTTTTTTTTTGGGGGGGATTAATAATTTTGCACAAATTCCCTGATGTTTCCAGGCTCATTCCCTTGTACAAAACACCATTGGCTGTGGGGGTTGTGACAGGGGCTTGAGCCTCCTTTCCAAAGAAAACAGTCTCACAGATATGATGTCAAATATATTTAGTTTCCCTTGCTATTACCCTCATATGCACCACACCAGGGAATGTTACAACCCCAAGCAGGAGGAGCCCATACATCCCCTCCTCTCCCACCCACGTAAAGCACCGCTCTGTGGCACTGCCTGAAATACAGCACCGAGCTGCAAAAAACATTCTGGAGATCAAGTACTTCTGAGAAAATTCCCTTCTCAGACCACTGCAGGTGAAAAAGAAGAAAAAAAGGATGAGAGTTTTGGATAACCTCAGAGGGGTTGGTGCTGGCTTTCTCACACCTTTCACTGTGATAGAGAATGTTCCCGTGCAGTTCTGATCATGCAGATTTCTGCTAGTTCTGGGGATGAACTACTCACATGATTGAGAGCATGAGAGAGGTTTGAAAATAAATCTCCATGTATATATGCTGATAATACTTAAAATATATCCCTAGAGCTTTGTCTGGAGAAAGTCTAAGCAAGCCATCATGAAGTGACAAGGCAATGACCGCTCTGCTCTTCATTTCTGCATCCTTGGCCTGCGTGACCAGCCGTGTCCAGAATACAGCAACATGCATCAGGCCTCAGGACAGCAAAGCTGCTGAGAACATTCACTCTGACTCTTAAATCTTATATTATCATTAGTGAGACACAGGCAGCTGCTTATACACTTTATGGGAATAGACTTGAGCAGGAACTTACATGCTGTGCTCCACCAAGGCATAAAGTATTTCTGAAGCAAATCAATGAATTTTTCCTTTCTTTATGCAAGTGCATAAAACGTGGACCTGAGGTGAACACTAAATCAGAGGGTACTTTCTCTCCCAGTCTAAGTAAATTCCTACTTGTTCCACGCTCAGCTCCTGTCAGGTATTTTTCATGTCTCTTGTCCTAAGAGGAATATCAGTTCCTCTCAGTTTTAGTATTTTTAACTAAATTATTCTGGTGGCCATAATGGAACACATGCTGCATATGGCACATGGAGAAATAGGTACATAAGGCCCATTAAAATACCACTTTGCCACAGTGAGTCTAATAAAATAATAAAAGTGGAGAAAATAGAATCATTAATCTGTCTCTAGGTCAAGACTTTTATCAGTCTGAAAAGGAAGGTCTTTGAATTATGAAGTTTTCAGAAGTGCACCCAGGTAATTATAAATTTGCTCTCCCCTATCTATTTTTATGCCCAACTGTTTGTTGGGTGTACAACAAGCACCTACCATCATTGCTGCAGAAGAGGCTTTGTCAGCATTACCATTATTAAATCCTGTTTTCAAAGTTTTAGATCTTGCCTGTGAATATTTACTCTAGGCTCAGAGTTGATATTTAAAGTGTCACCTAAGGAGAGATTAATTCTTGAACAGTATTTTCGAATGTGTAGAGTTAGGAGTTTTGAAAGGTGCATTAAAATAAAGGGAATTGGAAATTGACACGTTGCAACGCTTTTCCTAGTAACAAATACTTTCTGCCCTGGGGGAACCATCTAGTTTTGTTTTTATGTAAGGGATAGGCTCTGTTCTGGCTCATCAAGGGCTCGACTGAATCCAGCTCGTTCACTTCAGATGAGCCTGTGTTGGGGGTAGAAACTTCCTGGATGAGACAGGTTTCCACAAGGCATCACTCCACATGCATGGTACTTCAAACTTCCTGCTCAGTAAAGCCTGTGTGGAAAATGCTCCAGGCAGCTCCTAGGGATGGGATGGCTCCAGTACACACTGCCCAGCTCTGTCTGTGGCTGAAGGGAGAGGGGAGCAGACGCTGTGAGCAGCACCATGGGCAGCAGACTGAAGGTGAAAGTCACATGAGAGATTGGTGTCAGGCATCTGTGCCTGCATAAGGATGGAGAAGGAAAGATCTGTGGTAAATTGGCCCCATTGCACGGCTGTATGGGTGGCTTCTGCTCCCAATTTGAGACCCCACCTTGGGAAGCCTCCGTGTCGACACTTCTTACCATGGGGCTCTGGCTACCAGCTGCACTTTTTCTCCCCCAAAAGTATAAAACCAGGCATCACAGATACAATTTCCTGTGAGACACCAGCAATTAACACTTCTGATGTATGCAGAAAGGCCCTTCAAGCATCCAGTTGATGCTGCATGCTCTAAGACGAGTGTTAATTTTTCCCACCCAGTAAAGCCTGGATGGTCAGACATGGTTCCTGCTTCCACAAGTGATTTATCTGCTGGTGTCCTTAAACCAAGGAGAATGTTTCTCTTCAAACCACACAGCTTCACGAGAGCCTGATGCTGATGCAGCACCTCAGAGGGACACTGTGACACTCCTGCTCCTGATGACTGCAGGAAAACCAAGGTTTCATCCCTCCCTGGCTCACTTATACCTCCCTCTGTCTCTCACTGTCGCGACGCAGCCTGGCCTCTCACAACACACTTGCTGGATGTATCTGCTTTCTAACATTACCTTCCTGCCCCAAATGCTTCCCTAATTGTTTTTTTTTTATGTGAATTTAAATCCACCCTTCAGCTGCTCTTTATGAGGAGCTCTCATGCCTCGGAGAGTAGTGTATTCATTTTGTATTTTACACTTGATAAGGAACAAACTAATTTAGCCAAGGCCAGTCTAAATGACAAACTAATTTTTTCTCTAGTGGGCATTTAAACTTTAAAAAAAGCAGAATGATTGTAAAGGGTGTTTAGAGCCAAGTGTCTGGCAGGCGTGGCATTTGTCACTAGGGAGACAAGGGCCATCAATCTAACAAAACTGCTGCATCTATATGAAATTCTTGGCCGTAATCAGGCATTGGAAAAAAGCCAGAAAACAAGCACAAATTTCAAGTTTCACACCCTCAGCCTTGCAAGAGCAAAAATAGGAAATTTCTTGTTGTGCCTTTCACTCTGCCATTTTGGGATGTGTGCTCTTGGCAGAGATGGACATTTGCCACCCACCCAAAGTGCATATAGGGAGGAGCATTACCCCTGGCCAGCCCCCTGCAAGGGAGCAAGGAGGGACCACGCCAGAACCAATCAGGGAGGGTATATCTTTGTAGCATTGCAGCAGCCACAAGGGTCAGGAGTCCGTTTGCAGAATTGTGGCAAAATCCCCCCCTAGAAAGAGTCCATCTCTAGAGATCTTCTGGCCCAAAGAGAGGATGGTGAGGAAGGAGATGCAGGAATCAGGACTGTGGAGCTGATCCAGATTTCCTGAGCTGCAGCCATGAAAAACTCCCAGAAGGGTGTCTTAGAAATGTGCAGCTCTGCCCTCCCCTTCCAAGTGATCATAACTTGTAAGACATGCAGGTCCAAAGGGTCAACTGCTTCCAGCCAAAACAAATCCAGTGCTGGTTCCCCGCTGCCTGCCCTGGCAGAAGCTCAGGGAAGCTTCTCCATGATAGTGAGCATGGAGTGTTCACCTCAGTGCACCAGAACTAAGGTGCAGAAATCATGCAATGATTATGAGAGCTATTACATGTTTAAATCCCTCTGATAGGAAAAAAAATCCTTCCTCCCTGAACAGTGCTATAAGGACCCTGACTAAATTCCACCATTTTACATTTGCCCAACACCTCACTCTCCTGTGCTGGGCTCTGTGAGTGGACCAGCTCATGGCAGAGTTTTTTTTTTTTTTTTGCAGAATGCCACTATGCAAGGGAATATGCAGGAGGGGCATGCAGGCACCCTTCAGCCAAAATGTCCATGCCAGATACAGGCAGATACTTTAGTAAAGCTGTTTTATCAGAAGGTTTCCTTACACACCTTCCAGTAAGCCTGTGTTAGATTTTTACTTTGCAAGAGCCATGGCAAAGATTCTGTCTCTGTCCGTATTTGTTGGCCAGGGTGCTCCCAGGGGGACAGGGCACTTCTGCTGCTGATGCAGAGTGGCTGCAGAGTCTTGTGGGAGGCTGCTCTGATGAGTCGCTCTCCAAATCATGTTTTATAAATGGCTCATGGAGTATGATTCCTGACGGCTTTTTCCTTCTATTCCCTTGCATTGCTGAATAACAGAATGTAATTTCATTTTAGTCAGCCTTACTCTGCTTCTACGCAATTGCTTTCTCTTTTTTTCATTGTCCAAAGTAATCGGGGAGATTAGATTAGGGTTATTTTGAACATTATTCAGAGAATTCCAGCTTTGTCCAGTCTCCTGCTTTTGTTTTATGTCCCATCCCTATCGTCTCCCTCAAACTGCCAATCTGTTTTTTAATTGATATCAATAGTTTCCTTATACTTACTCTGTAAATCATATTCCCCTTGTGGAACACTGTCAAACGCTTCCCTGCAATCATGATGGATGATGTCCTCTATTACACACTTCTCTAGTAACGCCCCGATGTACTCAGAGAAGTCAAACACATTTGTCAGACAGAAGCCTTCCTGGATGAATGCAGCAGTCACTCAGGAAGTCTTGGTTACACCTGCTCCAAGCTTGGAGGGCATCTATCCTGCTGCAGATTTGCTCTGTTTCTGGTGTCTAATATGCATCATTTCATGGAGCTCCATTTTTCAGACTGTGAAAAAACAAACAAGGTGAGGTACTTGGAAGGACAGAATTCTTTAAAAAGAAAGCAAGGACAAACACCCAGGGACCAAATGTTGCTTTTACTATTCCCAGCAGAGACAAATTACCATTCTAATCACCCGAACTGTCCTTTTCATCTAGAGGATTTGTACATGAACATCTCACCAGCCCTAGTGATAATGTGCTCCCTAGAAAGTGTGCATTTGAATGTGGAAAGGCACATTTTTTGGACAAGACCCTGACAGCACTCTGTGCTGGCTCTCAGACCCCATGAGATCCTGTTGTCAAGGAATCCTATTGGCTACCAGCAGGCAAATGGTTAAAAGCATCTCCAAGATGACAAATAGCAGAGCTGGAAAACCTCAAAAGCCCTGCAATCTGTAGGTTTGCATACTCTGGCTTCTCATATGGTTGGTTGGGTTACACTCTGAGTGATGATGCATTCGCATGTAGAAATCACTGTAGACGTTAGAAGTGCCATCTGTGTCCTCGTGTGACAACTGTCCCTTGTCAGAGCCTTTCCCACATGTGCTTCCTCAAACTATCCATGTCACTTACATGGTCACTGCCCCCTGGAAACAGTTATCCTAACTGTTCTGGAAATTTGAACAGAAATTTAGTCTTGCCATGTTTTTCCTCTCCTTTTCCCTCACAGAAGAAGCAGATTTGACCCACTAACAGTTATCATAATTTAGTTTCAGTATGTTTCATACCCTGAAGTATATTAAAAAATAACCTCCAGTTACCCATCTGTCAGGCCCACTTTCATTTCAGCAGCAGGTTGGTTTAAATGATCAGGTAGAATGAGGCCAAAGTAAACCAAAGCAGTGCATTCAGTACCTTCTTTGGAGACTTCCAGTGATGCTTAGTAGGAGGAAGGATTGCATCTATTCCTCCAGAGAGGGGAACTGCAGTCACCTCCCTCCCAACTGTGAGAGAAGGGCACAGTGGTGCAGTCTTGACTCAGCAATGTGTCCTCCAGGAGGGCTCTTGGTGAACAGATTCCACAGCTCCTCTCAGTACATGCTGTGCCTGCAGAGAGATTGAGCTCCTGGATACTCCTGGGGGACAGAAGATGCAGGGTTTGCTTCTTCACCTTTCTGAAGATTCCTGCTGCCTACAAGGTAGAACAGAGGAGACATACGGTAGAGCAGACCACACAAGCTGCCTGTCACACTCTGTATTATTATTTTTATTTGAAGCAAGACACATACCAAGGCTTTCCAGCCTGCTGGGAAAGATGAGCTTCTTACAGTCCCAGTGCTTACAGAAACTTCCCAAAGAAGCTCTTTGGCATGCAGCTTGGCATGCATGAAAGAGTATCAGACAGATAGATCAAGTACATATGACACATGGCCAATCTGAAAGCTACCCAGTATCTTTCATATGTGCTTTGCCTGGGAGTCATTATTCAGAAAATCCTGATGGTGACAATACTTAGATACGGCCTGGATTGGCTGCACCAAAACCTAAAGGGGCTTTTAGACCAAAACTGCATGTGGCCTGAGTATGAATAACTGCTCCAGGGACAGGCCAGGAGAGTTTGGGGGCACCCTGCTTAGGATGGCAAATGAGTTCAGTATCTTCTCATGTCCTTTGACCTGAACTTGATTATCCTTAGTGCAACCTGTAAGGAGCAAAACAGAAATATTCTCTCTCAGAATGCTCCTCTGTGAACTGCTGTCTTTGGCTCACGTAGGGTCCAGCCCAAGTACAGCTTCCATTGATGTGACATGGACAGGTCCTCTGGCTCTGCTCCCTTCTGTCTCTCCCAGGAAGGCAGCTGAACACCCACAGCTCAGACACTGCTGCTCTCTGACTGAGCCCTGATATTTTGCCTTCCCCATATGCTTCACAGACACCCAGTGTGGGCACAAATTAATGTGTGGAACAGGTAGTTTCACATAACTTCTGGGAGCAGTTAGTTTGGGAACAGAAGTGCATTCTATTGACAGATAACAAATTGAATTTTAATGGCAAACAAATGGTGAGAATGGTTTCTGCCACAGCAGTCTCACAAAGAGACTTTTGACCTTCTAAATAAATGCTGGTTGATTCTCTGCGTTAAACCAGCTAATCACCAAGGAGCAACATTTTTATACCCGATCCCTATTGATCCACTTTTTGGAGCACCATCTCCCTTATCCAGATGGATGTCACACTCCTCTGATGGAATCTTTGGATAATCTCATGTGTTGCTTTAGCTCTCATCAAGTGACCGAAAAAGAAAGACCAATTAAACAAAGATGTCTAGTGGAAATTTTAATCTTTATTCTAAATGGTGATGGATGGCTGTGGAGGGGTATGTGTGAGAGAAGATCCCCGTGCTGTGTCTATTGTTATGAGCAGTTGTGGGTTAACAAAAAGTTTATCTGGTATAAAGCACAGTACTTTGCAGGATGAACCAAAAAGATCAAGCATGTCTTCAGCTTTTCACTGCCTTCAGTGAAAGTATTTCAACTTTTCATCCTTCTACGTCCAATTGATTTCCTGTCCTCTGGTATCTGTCTCTATTATTTACAGCGCAGGGAAAAGCAGTATTAAGCAACGGTTTCAATACCTGTGTCCAGTGCCAAACTGAGCCTGGTTTTCAAAGGCCCTTGTTGGCTCAGGGGTATGTGGGAGTGTTTACTGAAATCATTTGTGTGTAAGGTTTTAAAATTGAGCATTTAATGCTATGTAGAAAATTATATACTTCCTCCTTGCCAAAAGTACCCCACTTCCACAAATTTGTTAAAGCTTACAAAATATTTTTTTATTTTAAGTCAGTAGTTTTTAGCATACAAAGAGGTACTGTCCCACTTTTTGATCAAAGTCCTGAATAGATATTTTGGTGACATCCCAGTTACTGTGATTGCATTCTAGTGACCTTGCGAAAATCAAATGCATTAGTCCATGTTTTCTCCAAGAAAAATCCCGAGTGATTCTCTGATGGCAGAGTAACAACTGAGGAGGGCCATGTAAGGAGGGCACTGAAATTGCTGTGGCAGAAGGACTGAGCAAAGCAAGGCACTGAAATAAACACCCTAGTCAGACACAGAATTGGTGGCAAAGCTGATTTGTTACAGAGGACATCTGTACAGGAACGTTCAAGCAATGAAAATTAATTCAGAATTTGAAATGTAGACAATCTAATTCCAAATTGACATGAAAAGATTACCATCACTGTGTGTAAAGGCAACACGTTCCTGCACCCGTGCAGAAACCTCAATGGTAGAAATGGCTCAAGTTCCTAGAAAAGCAAAGATGAGGAAAAAACCTGACAAACTGAAGACAACTATGTGAAGTGCCAGAAGTGTTCCACAGAACTGCAATATGCAAGAGAAAGCTTGTTACATGAGGCATTAGCTCACTTAAAAACAATCAGATGGAAGATTTTCAGATTTCTAGGGCTGAGTTTGGGGGTAGGGATGCTCAATGAGGCCGTGAGGCTGCATATCACCTTAACGATTGAGTTTGTTCAGCAGAAATGTCAGAGAGTTGCTGGGGAGAACTGAGATGTGCATAACTTAGCAATGATCTTACACAAAGACCTTCACTTCAATGATTCATCAAAAATCCTCTAGACAGCTACAAAATATGAAACTTTAAACAATCTTCACTGTTGCTGCTGCCATTAGCATAGAAATTTTAAAGTAAATGTTAGTCATTCATTCAGACGTAGGCAAGAGGGCGCCTGGTACGTGGTGCAGTGCCGGGACCACCATATGCTGAGGTTCCCTGAGACAAGGTATTTGCATTGAGACCTTTTCATTTTCAGAAAAATCAAAAAATCTGTCACGCACAGGATCAGGGTAAGCAAGGACAAGTCTATTTGTCCAAGCTTAGGTGTTTAAAATATCTCTCACATGGCATGTTGTGGCCTGGGATGCTGGAGTGGGATTCAGCATGTTTGAAAGAACGATCTATTCCAAGTGCAAAACATGAGGCAATAATGCTAAAAACTGCATAAATCCTAGAAGGATAGAACTTTCTGGAAAGAGCAGATTTTACTTAGCAACCACAATCTCCTCTTTCACTCTTCTTCTTGAAAAAATTGCCAATCGAGAATGAGCAAAGTCAACATTGTTTTCTCCCAGGTCAAGGTTTCCAGACGTTATGCTCAGTACAGTGCCCTGTCCCTCCTTCTATGCTGCTGCAGGCTTTCAACCAGCTATGGTGGGTTTCCATCATTTTCTTCAATGCTTGCACAGCTGCAAAGCCTTCTATCAATACCCCCTTCCAGATTTTTGCTCTAGGAAGCAATTGTTTCTGGTATGACTCACTCTGCAAATAACTTCCATGTTTCGGCTGCCCTGACCCAGCCATGCCACCACAGAATGACAGTCACCAGCCCAGGCAGGCAGTGAGGGAGGGATTCATTCCACCACCCCCGGCTCCTCACCTGCAACACGCATTGTGCTGCAGAGAGCCCAGGAAGCTCATCCCTTTTTCACAACACCACAGTATATTCTTCTTCCAGTACTCTTTCCTTGTGACATAACAATTCTGTGTTGAATAGCAAGCACACCAAGTTTAATAACCACTGGAGAGCTCATAAAAATATAAACCAAGTCACGAGCTGGGAGTGGGGCAGCTGTGCCTGGATTTAATGCCTCAGCCCAAGAAAGCTAATTTGCAATTATCTCTGAAACACCCGCGTGCCTCCGTTCGATACAGATACAGCCACAGAAGGAGCTGCTAGTTCCGATGACTGCTCGGTGCAATTCCGCACGCTGCTTTCGGGCTGCCATCCCCATTTCATGGAAACTGCTCCCAGTCCAGCCTGCTGATGTCAAGAAGACCTTCTTGAGTCTTTTAAGTAACTGATTGAGACTAATGGGAAGACAGAGCTGCCAGCAGAGGGCTGCAGGGAGACGCTGCCTGGTGCCCGTTCTGTACCTCTATGCACTCAGGAGCAGGGAGCTGGGACATATTTGGGGTGACAGGCAATAGCACCTGTAGGAGCAGCTGGGGCTGCAGTGAGTGCATGGAGACTGCCCCAAACCCCTGGCCCTGCTGCAGCTCCATGAGGTCAATGCATGCCTTGTTGCTCATCTGCTCTCTGGAAGAACAGTCCTAGTTCCTGAAGGAAGTGGACTCACATCCAGGCAAGGCTCTTGCTTCCTTGGGGAACTGACACCCAGCCTCAGAGGTTGCAGGGCAGGAAAACATCTTCAATATCCATTCAGTAAGTAATGCTGTCTGTATTTAAAAAAAAAAAAAAATCAGAGTAAATAGTCTTTGCTTGAGGAGGGCAAGGGTGGATAACAATTGTTCCATTGCTTGTCGGGACACATTGATTCCCTCAGGCTAGCTCACAGCAGGAGCCCAGGCCAAAGGGAGAGAAGCCTGTTTGTTGATTTCATAGCTTCTGTGTTATTTTTTTTCATATTAAGCAGAATGTTTTCTTTGGAAGCTCCATTCTTTTTATGCAGAATAACAGCTTAACAGCATTGTATTCTTCCAAGAAAAGTGGTATTGACAGCCCTATTTTAAGCCTCAGACCAACAGGCTGGTAGGACCTATGAGCCAGGTTAACCTTTCTGAGGAAGTCAAACCACTGAACTGTACATTGTACTACCTGAACGTGCCAGCTGTGATCACAGAAGCCCAAGATTTTAGGGGGATATTAACTAGAAAGTCAATAAAATTATTTATATTTCATGAAAAGAACTATTTCTCTCTAACTTTACAACTGATGTGCTGTGCATGATGGTGTGACAGGAAAGGAATGGCAGAGCGCCAACAAACTATTTATTATTTCTAATTACGCAAAAATAGAGGAGTGGGAAGTTCCAAGAGTCCTGTTCGCATCTGGCACAAGCTCCAGTGTTTACAAGCTGACAGGACATACTTGGGGTCCTGAGAAAAAAGGGGGTTTCCAGCGGGAGAAGGATCCATATTTACAAAGATTCTGTAAATGCTCGGTTTTATTTGCAAAGGTAGTTTTTGCATCCCAAGCTCTTGTAAAACTGACTGCAGAAATGAGTACTTGCTGTGCATAATGACTTTGACTCTTCTCACCATCAAGCAAAGTTATCAGGAGCACTACTAAACAAAATTGTTCCCAGAATTGTGTGTTTAAATTTGTGATGAACTACCAGAACTGAAAAGACCATTTAGAAGGAAAGCACACACGTGGATTTTGCCAAGACAGGTAATGAAATGCAAGTTTTAAGAAAGGCACCATTCCCAAGGAGGGGTAGAAAAGAGTTCAGGCCTGCATCCTAGGGAAGAAGGAAGGATGGAGGTGATATTTTTCCACTGTTACACTGCAGACCACACCACTGGGGTTTGAAAGCCCTTTTAATGGAGCACTAAGAAGATGATTTGTAAGGTTAGATGGTGGCAGTGGCAGTGACTGTGCCTGGAGGCAGTGCTGGAAGGAAATCAGAAGACCCTTGACCCTGGTGTTTGCCATGGCTTCCTCTGCACTGTTGCAATTTGATCTTCTATGATCCCAAGTGCTGCTCCATCCATCACTGCATCACCCACAGACCAAACAACCCACCTTGGCCATCAATCCTCTTGCCTGTTCATATTGTCAGTCTGGATATGTACTAGTCTTAAAACCAGATATGCTTGGACACCTGTGAATCCAGGGAGAAAACAGACAGAGATGGAGGTTGCTCTGATTTCTCCAATGTCAATTTCTCCTGTGTTTAGCTCCAAACTTTACAAAAAGCATTTAATTTCCATTTCTGTTTCTCCAATGTGCCTTTTGCACCCTCCATCTCATTTTTCCAGAAATTAAATCCTTCCATTTTTGTCTGGAAGTGGATGTTCTGTACATTGTACTGTAATATTTACATGCAGCACTTGGACCTCACAAGTCCCATCCAAGGATAAGCCCAATGCAAGCCCAGAACACCTCCTACATCAGAAACCCCTCCTGCAGCTTGACTCAAGGTCCAGAGCATTCTGTTTTTCAGCAAAGCAATTCTTCCCATTTCCAACCTAACTCTGATTCTGAGTTTCATCTAGTGGTGGTTGATTACACGGATCCTTGTGCAGCCCTCTGACCGAGAACATTCTTTGATTCTGTGATTCTGCTGTCCCTAGAGCTCTCCTCCTCTGGCAGCACTTTACTGAGGTGGCATCACTTTACTGAGGTGGCATCACTTTACTGAGGTGGCATCACATCTCTATGAGATATTTCAAGTGATTTTTGAAGGGCAAATTGGGAAAAATTGATGGCCAAAGGGAAACAAGTGTTGTCATACAAAGGAGCATCTGAAGTCAGTGTGATAAGGGCAGTTATACCTGACCTATTTAAATGTTTCTGGCCTTGGGCAGCAAAGCTTCTGAAGAAATGAAATGCATAACAATGCCCAAATGACATTCACCTCTGCAATGCTGAATGTGTTTCATAGCTGGATTTGTATGCAATTCTGGGTTAATTACACTATCTCAAATGTATGGTATATTGCAAAGAAAAGAAATCCAACAACTTTGTAATACCCATCAGCTATTTATGTTAGGCTAAAAATCTACATTTATGTAGATACTAACTATTGCTTCACTAATTCTTCTCTGAATTTTATCTTTTCTACCTCACTCTGGACATACAGCAGCTTGTGAATATATTGCATCTCTTGGATAACCCTGATGCCTACTATCCCAATTCAGATGAAAGAGAAGAATAAATAAAAGGATAATCTGAAATTCAACCCAGTAGCATGAATGCTCTGTGAAGAAAGACTGCTAGTGGGGCTTCTGCTTCTCCCAGCAGTGATGGCATCCTCAGAACTGATGATACAATGAGCTGCACAGTGACCTTCCCATGCAAAGGGTTAGAGGAATATTTTTGAAAACTGGTAGCTAAATTTTGTTTCCTAAATTGATGCCTAGGCGTGTGAATGTTAAATGCTAATACAGGATGCAAAAAGCAATAAGCAGAACGGGTTTTCCCCAGCTGACTGATTACTGCCCCAAAGACATCTGCTGGTAAATTCCATGTATTCACAACTGCAGATTTTTTAATACGTGATTATCAATAGTCTGTGGCTCCAGACTGAATGCCAAACATTTCTGCGGTATTCCTGTGTCATCCACAATGCACAATGCACAATGCACAATGCACAGGTTTTTAATGTGAAAATGTTTAACTGATTTTCAATATGAATTAAAAGGTGTGTTTGTGTGCATGTTCTGTTGTGTTATTCCCCCTGTGCTGGGGACCCTGGCACACAACCCTTTACCACTCAGCTTCTGAGATGCAGTAACAAGCAGTTACTCTCAGCCCTTGGAAAATGAGAGATGAAAAGCCATTTTCGTAACCTCTGTGAAAGAAATCTAACAGTGACTCGTCAAAATTGTACTTAAAATTAAACCGTTTTGAGAGAGTCTTGTCATGCTTCAGTCAAGTGCCCCAGAACAGAGCAGGCAGTTCCTCAGAAGTGGATAAGCTGCAATATTGAATGGTGGCCGAGATTCAAGGAAAACATCTCCCTGTGGGTTTACAGCACTCATCCCATGGATGCAGGGGAGCTTACAGCAACAGAACGACTCCTGCTCCCCGCGCTGGGTTTCTGATCTGCCTGTGCCTCTGCAGGGCAGGAACGAGTCATTCCCTGTGTCCCTGCAAAAACGGGCATTCCCACACACACGGATGGTGCCCAGACAACTGCCTGTACTTCCTCATTTCTTCACTCCTGGCTCACGGTGGGGCTGGAAGAAAACAGTGAGAGAGCTTTTCCTTTGTCCTACTGGCAATTGCAGAAGAAACCTTGTTTGAGTTTTTGTATCCAATTTTTCAAATTTTAGATTAAAGTCAAACCTGAACATGAATGACGTGATTTAATTATACATATGCATAATTTTACATATATTACCTGGAATAAACATATATATTCCCTGGAAATAAGTCTTCACACGTTAAATTGTTTGTGGGAGTGGACCAGTTCTGCTGGATTCCTTAGTTCAAAACAGAGGGAAAAGTGCCTGATAGTGTCCAAATATTTTGGTGCTGATGTTTGTCACGTAGTACAAAATCCTGCACTTCACCCTACAAGCTTCAGCTTCATTCAATTAAAAAAATTAAATAAAGGTTGATCCTGAAATGGAGTGCTTTCAATAACCTAAATAGTTAAACAAAACAGTTTGCCAAGTTTCACCAGGACTTATGGCCAGGTTTTCATATTTAGTCCCAAGTTTTGCAATTATATTTATGTAATAAATATTTATATAGACTTATAAATGCATAAATACACATTCATGTAAATATGTTTGTGTGTGTGCACGCCTATTGTGTGTAAATGCACATATACACACACATACATAAAAGTGATCTCTGAGGAGATGCAGCCTACTGAAGAATCACCTGGATGCAAATCTGGATCCTGATGCCATGCCCACATCTGACAGGGTGCAGCTGTGAAGAAAAGGTGGTGATTGCTACAGCTGCTCCCCACTGACCTGCTCCACTCCAAGCAGAAGGAAGGTGGGTTCCAGGCTGTGAGTGGCATATATGAGCTCCCAGACATTTAACTCTGTGCCCACAGTCACTGGGGTATGTTCAGGAATTAAAATGGTACAGAAACAATGCATCTGGATCAAATAAAAATGCTTACACTTAATGAGCCGCATCTTTTTCTGTGAGTTGTGAGAGGAGGAACACAATGGGGAAGGCATTGCAGGCTTTGACAGGAATGGAAATGAGAGGAAAGGAGGAAAAACAGGATGGAGGTAAGGAAATAATATCCAGAATAGGGAACAGCTTGCCAGTTTCCACCAAGGGTAACAGGGGAAGTGAGAGATTTTCTTTAATGGGAAACTGGCATTCCCCTGTGTAGTAGTTTGGCCGTGATTGGCCAATGTGTATTACTGACATTTGATAAAACCAATGAAAGCGTGGGTACGCCTTTTACGATACACCTTTTTTAAATGCAAACCCGGGAATCATCTCTCTCTTGGTTTCCGGCGGAGGCTCAGGTAAGAGCTCCTGCCGAACATTCTCTGCTCCCCCTCTCCCCACGTGGCCGTCGGGCCTGGGGGGGAGGGGGAAGCAAGTCAGGCTGACCGGGAAAAAGAAAAAAAAAAGACCGCAGAGCCAAACTCTGAGATACGTTGCTGATATCTGGCTGATGGAATTCAAGTTTTCTTCTCCTGAGCATGGTCGGTGAGAGAATTTCCTCAGGGCTGTCTTGGAGCCAGGAAAGATCACGCAGATCGGGCGGGGATGGCTTTTCTGAGTGGAGTTCACTCTGGACTAATTTAACCC
>WAAG01081158.1:15633-31038 GCA_013390105.1 Tichodroma muraria
TTCCGGGCGGCTGTTATCATGAAAAGTTTGTTTTGGCTTGTTTTGTTTCAGTTTTTAGTTCCATAGCGAGTAAAAGATGCTCCAATCTCTAGAAGAATTGAAGAAAGACTATTCTAGAATTGAAAAACTGACTGAAAGTTTCTAAATGTAATTTCTGTATGTTGTTAATGAGAGTGAGAGAAATTTTGGTAATAGAGGAAGAATGTTTGAAAGGTTTCATTCTAATTCTAAGAGTTTGTTAGTTGTTTTTTTTCTTCTCCTTCTTTCCTTTTTGTATTAGTTAATAAAAGTCTGTTCTTTTCAAGTTTAAACATGCTTTGCTCTTGATTACAAAATTCCTTTTCTTTTGGCAACCCAAACTGATAGTTTTTTTTCCTGTCTGGTTCACAATGAAACCACGACACCCTGCTTTTCAGTTTTAACAAAACTTCTAATGATAATTGTGGACTTTCTGTATTTATAGCCACCCAGTGCATCTGTAGACAATAGCATCATCTACCAAGTTGTTCTGCCGTGATACAATTCCAGGCATTATCTTTCGTGCCTCTCATTAATGTATGAAAGGAGATAAGCAGTATATGGTGAAATCATTTCCCAGTAGTAGAGGGGAGGATCAGAATTAACTGGAGCTAGGGAGAGCCAAAAGAAAAATTGAAGGATGCGTTAGAAGGAAAGGTAGGCTGAGCTATGCTCACACAAATTCTTGCTGTCAGCACTGGCTAGTGCTTACAGGAATGATCAAAGGTGGGGAAAAAAGGAGAAAGGACTAAAAAAACACAAGGTTAATGTTTCAGAAAAAAAGAAACACTGCACTAAGGGATCCTGTCTGCAATGGTCATGCTCAGCCAGGCAGGATTCCCATATAATCCTTTTCCTTAGTCTTCTCCAACAAACACCTCAGTAAAATAAAAAGCTGGACATTTTAAAATGCCTGTGCTCAGCAGAATTAGTCAAGTGCTTTCCTGTTTCCAAATTCCAGATTTCAGCCCAAAGGACCATAGCAGATGCTAATCATGTGGCTGATTCCTGAGCCAAATTCCTGAGTTTTAGAGAAGTGCACATTCCTGGTTATGTCTAAACTCTTTTTAGACCACTATTAAAAGAGATGCAAAAAATCACGAGTTTTTCCCATTCTTATGTAGTTTTCTTTATAATGACTTGATATTGGTGAGGTCAAAAAAAAAGCTTCAGAATGTTGATTTTAAGGTATTTCTACCAACAACTGATACCCTTGTGTGTTTTCAGATGCCTCAGAAAGACTCAAAAATTAGTAGGAATTATAGAGCAAAGTGTCTTATATGTCTGTCTTGTGTTTCCACTGGCACACCAGAAAATTTTCCATAGATCCTGGATATTCTTTCCCAAGGCTCAGTCTCCTGGCTATCTCAGAGCTATAAACCAGAGCATCATTAAAAGGCACTTTAGTCTTGGGTATAATTTTTATACTGCAAAAAGCATTTGGATGATCAATTTGAATTAAAATAAGTAATTGAAAATATGGCCTCAGAGCTGTATTGGGAATTCACTGCAGATGATGAACATTGCTAGAAACGTGTCTGGGGAGGTGAGTTCCATATCCAGCAACCTTAAGGGCCCACAGGTTTTTCTCTTTTCCCTTGTGACTTTATTTTTTTATTGTCCTGTGAAAAAACCATGATCATGTCTTGGCTCCAGCCAGCCAGAACACATCTCCTAATCTTCCCTTTTCTGTTCACCTGAAGGAGCTTCCCCCACCCTCCAAAGAATAAATCATTATTCTGGAGAGAAGCCACCCAAAAAATGTCACCACAGCATTGAAATACGTAATACTTTGCTTGCTTTGTAATGTCAGTGAAAACAAAAGGAAATAGTTTACCATCAACTTTCTATGTGCTTACAGCTTATCTAAAGTATTTTTTCAGTAGTAATGAAGGTTCAAAGGCATTTTCTCTCTCTGGAAAGTAGTAATACGAATAATTTCATAGAGATGATGTCCTACAGCATTGAAATTGATTTTCTAGCTCAGATGTGTAAATGTTTTCATGTTTCCTGAGTGATCCTACTCATGTGTGGTGGTCTCTTTTGGAGTCCTGAGTATTTACTGCTGATACCTGGAAGAATATGCAGCAAGTGATGAGAAGAACCCCTTTGGTGGGGGAAAATGGGAGGCAAAAGGAAAACTGGCCTCTGCTGAAGTGCCTCCAGACTTTGACAGTGTCACATGCACTGCAGCAGAGATGAGGAGGAGTCTCACAAGATTCCAAGAGAGCTGTGGCAGGCAGGCATCGTGTGCCACGCTCCGCTGACGTCGTTCATCACCTGCCCTTCAACAAGGTTGTCTAACCATAGTGCTTTCACTGATATCCCTAACGGTCACAGGAGAGGACTTCTCGTGTTAATTCTTCAAGAATCGGTTAAAAATAGCAACGGTGTTACAAGACTAGCAGGAAGGCTGTGGGAGATCTTATGGAGAATTGCTAATCAATATCCGCAGTTTCATGTCTCAGTCTTTGACTGAGACTGAACTGTTGTTTCTTTCTCATGAGTTTTTAAACAACAGCACAGTGAAAGATTTGATGGTTAAGGAAGTTATGAGATAAGTATTCTCTCCTTTCTGCAAATTTTAAGAACTTATGGAATTAATTTTCTATATAATTTTGCCTTTGTCAGAAGTTGTGCTTCAAAGCTAGCTGGCATTTCCATTTCCATTCAGCATTTGTCCACTTCATCATTCTTCAGTTTGCATTTTAATAAAGCTACCAGAAGAGGCAATTCAAAGTGAAAACTAACTCATGTTCTTTCTTTGCTAAGACAAAAACTTTAATAGGACTCTAAGCATAGGAAGTGAATGTGTTATTAAGGGATGACATTTCTGAGCAGTGAATAATGACCCTTGCGGCTGTGACTTATTCTTATGAGAGCAAAGCTCTAGCTGCCAGTTCACTGCTGCTGTAATCCAAAATTTTGTGACCCCATGGGCCACTCAGCAAATACATATTGCTTTTCATTGTCTTGTCCATACAGGTAAGGGGTTCCTTCATTCACTCCTTGGCTTCCTCCACCCCTGCAAAGGCACCCGGGGTGGGTACAAAGTAGAGCATGGGGGAAGGTGGACGGAAGAAAGGTGTAAATGCAGATACACTTGTCTGAATTCACAGTTCATATTGCAGCTATCAGTTGATGACTTTGTTTTGTATGAATTTAAATATGTGAAAAACAGTTTCCTACAGCAGTTTTGTACAGTGATGTGCTGAGGTACTCTGGGCTGAGAGAAAAGGTCTGGATAACAGGGAATTGCCAATGCGGAGTGGATGTAAATGCTCATGTAATCTTAAAAGAGCAGAATGTTTTTCCAGGGTAGGAGTGTGTCACAGCACAGCAGCATTCCTGAGGCAGCCAGGGGCAAGGCAAAGGCAACAGCAGTTATTTCCCTCCTCTTGCTGGTCTGAGTATGGAAAACCTCAGATAGAAATTCAACATTTGCTTTCTGCTTCCTCCACAAGTGCCATGCGCACCAGGCTGGGTGAGTGGCTCTGAGCAAGCCCTGCCAGCTCGCCAAGTGGTTCCATGTGGTTCCATCTTCAGGGCTGGGAGGCTCAGGCCAAGGACTCCCCCACATCATCCATCCCCTGCTTGGCTGCATCAGCCTTGCCCAAAATAACATTTCAGCTGAGAAAAGCAGCAACGGGTGACATTTCCTCTACCTTACTACATTTCCTCTACCTGCTACAGGACGAAAAATACCCTTCCATCCTCCCTATCCCCTGCATCATTAGTTTTTAATTCCTAAGTGATTTCTTTTTCTTCCCCTGTATTTTCCTTCCTCTGCTCCTTCGTGCAGGGCTGCTGGATTGTAATGTTACACAACCACCGCCAGCCGAGTGCCTCGGGGCGGCTCATGTAACCCAGATGTGTCACATGAAAGGAGAAGTTGGGCTTATGACACTCAAGAAATGCTTCTGCCTACGTCTACAAAAAAAACCGCCCAACCTTCCCAGCTTCCTCCTTATAGCAGAGCTCAGGGTAATCCCTGCACATTAGTCTCTGAGCTGCTAAATGAAAAGGATTCTCGTTGCTGTTTTAGGGGTGCTTTTGTAACGTTTTGGGTAATTAGGAAGAAATTTGAAAACTGCAGCACCTGGAAGATTGATGCATCACTGCATCTCACTCCAAACCTCAGCACCAGTCACCAAGACTTGATCAGATACAAATTGCTTGGTCATCAATCTAAACTGATTTTGGTCAAAGCCCCTACCAAAACATTTGTAGGGCTTGATCCATGTTTTCTTATACAAGAGAACTCTAATTATGCCACTGTGTATGGCAACCCATTCCCATGTCCTAACCAAACTAGAAATACTGAGAGAATACCAGTCATTCTGACACGTGTATCCCAAGGCACTTGGAAATTCAGGCATTATATACATGGTATAATGAATAATCCAGGACAAAAAAAACCCTGAAGTGTAATATAAAAGCAAAAGAAACATCAGAATACCTTACTACGTAAGCCAATAAACTGAAATTCAGGCCAAAACTTCCCTGAAATTAGTGAGTCTTCTCCTCAATATAGTGAATAGGCTTTTAGTCAGACTATAAGTGAACCTCTGTGGCTGATGGATGTCAGAAATATGTGGCTGATGGATGTCAGAAATAGGTTTCCTAATGAGAACATTAGAAAAAAAAATCCAGCTTCGTAATATTTTCCTATGATTAACTCTTCCATGACACTGTGCAAGTAAACAAGTATTTCTGCTATTTAATAAGTATTTGACATAAAGTTATAAGTTTTTTTTAAGGAAAATATGTCATCACAAGCTCAGATGTCAGCGTAAGTTATTTCTCACCTTAGATATTGAATTCTGATCCTGTTAGCCTGTGAGTACAACAGGCAGATCATACTCTTAGGGCATAACTCCTTAAAAATAAATAAACTCCAAAAAAGGTCCATCTTCATTATGTGGTAGAGGACTTTCTGTATGCACAACAAAAATTCCAGGTTTAAATGACCACACATGGTACTGTAATCCCGGTCATATTCAGATGCCTTTGCTGGTGGAATTTGCAGTGCAGATAAGAATTACTGACAATTATTACTTTCATGTAATTGTAATATCAGCAAATATATTCTTTCAGCTTCTTATTCCCTGATATCATAATCAGTGGTGTCACTGTGAATTTGCATGCACAACACCACTTTCAATTCCATTCAGTTCCTCAAACACAAAAAATTCCTTGAGCCTCTCAAGCCACCAGTGTGCAGGAGATCTTTAGTCATGCCTTCCAATTTATACCCCTGCACAGTTTAATTCCAAATCTTATTTGCTCCTTACATTTCCTAAGGATCAAGGCGGGGAGACTACAGCTGACAGGCAGAGAGAAAAGCTCTGAAGTCCCCAGGCACAAAGCTGATGCAGAGATGATGCCTGTGGTCTGACACGCTGCAATCATCCATCTCTCAGTCCATTACGGAATGCTTCTGCTTCACTTTGCTCTCAGGACCAGGGGACACAGAGCACACGACAAAAATGGATGAGAACCCAAGAGCAGGATATTGCACCCAGATTTCTGATCAATTAGCTCCCCAGAATTGATTCTTGGCTCTTCCTCTGAGTGCTGTTTCAGCCAAACCTGCAGCAGAGCCCAAGATTCTGAGCAAAATAAAGTCTGGCTGCCGACATGGCATCAAGTACCAACTTGGCCACCACAGCTGGGAGCAAACTTTTTTCTTCTTACTTTTACTTACTCAGCAAGAGGAATGGTTATCAGTCTCAGCTCATCTGTGCATTCCTCTCTATCTGCAGCTACAGCAAAGAGAAGATTCTGAGCATCCCAGCTGACACTGATTTCCAGCTCAAGCAGGCTCAGTGTGTGAGACAGAACCAGCGACTAGGCACCAATTTTTGATGAGGGTAAGCAGTTATGGGTGCCTCACCCAGGGTACACCCCTGGCCTGGAACAACTCGCAGGGTGCCCAGCAAGGGTGATGAAGATCACCCTTGGAAACAGATTAAAGTGTTCAGCTTTGTAAGTGAATATATTCATTTATATCTTAGGCTACAAGGTCCCTCACTTGTGTGAGTTTTTTCCTTATTTAGCGTTAGTTAAATTATGGGATCTTGTTCTGAGCTTGACAATTTAGCTTTTAGAAGTTAAAAGTAGCAGATGCTCAGCTCTGCTGAAAATTAAAGTGGTTTTATCCTCCACCCAGATCCGGTACAAAACAACTCCTTGTGGTAACAGAGACAGACTTCAGTCCTTTCAGAGAAGGCCAAGCCCCTCCTGCTCCGTGCTTGATACATCCCACTCCAGCTTTCCTCTGCACCATCGGCATTGCTAGACCCTCCAGTTTTGTTGTGTTACATAGGAAAGTGAAAAATAAAGTAGTCAAGTTTTGCAGCTCCAATTTTAGCAGTACTTTCACAGTTACTATTGTGTTAGAACTCCACATGACACAAAGAAATCTAGTAGGTCAGCAGCTTGAAAGTAGAGTCCAATTTTATATTTCTGCAAGTTATATAAGCATTTGCTAATCACTTTTCTTAATAGAACCTGCTTTTTCTCTACAGCAAGTTGAATCTCTCTCTCAGAAGAGAAAAACACACAGAGTGCCTGAAAGGTCCTTTAAAGATAAAACCACAATTATTCAGTATTGCCCTTTCCACAGAAGATTTCCAAGAAATTTTCACAAGCCACATCAACATTTAAAAATAAAATCAAGTGTTATGTTTGAAAACATAGTGAGAAATGTGTTGGGTTTTAAGTAGCACGAGATGATAATGTTAGCACCTCTGCTAACAAAATCTCTGAAGCACTTGTAAGGACCCAACTAAATAAACAGGGGTTTCTGGTTTTCTGCATTTCACGCTGTAAAAGTAATTTGACTGTCCTTTGCTGGTGATTTCAATGGAGCTGAACCTGTAAACAATTTGCCAGCTATAAAGGGGAAGTAAACGTTTGAAAAAGCCTTTGATTTTCACTCTATGTGAATAATTAGTGGAATTGCTTTTGGAAAATATGTTAAATTCTGTGATGTATCTTCAGCCAATGGGGTAAAATACCCCTCAGGACAGTGAGATGTCTGCTCCTGGCTGGAGGGTGGAGTGACAGACTTTTCATTACTCAGTGTGTCAGGATTGGAAGGGTGCAAATCTCTTTTTTCCTTTGTGAGAGATCAACCCAGGCAGAGCAGGAGGACGATCATGGGGTGGCTGGGCAGATCAAGCAGAGGGCTGCACGTTTTTACACACTGCTGGTGTGGATGCCATGGCAAACAGAAGTTGTCATTTCCTTTAATAGTAAAGGTGAATTTATAGATTATAAAGAAACAACCGTTTAAGAATGAGTAATCAATTAATTTCACATTAGAGTTTAACAACTCCAAAGCTGGTTTTAACATCATAGTTAATAGTTACCTATATTGCAGCCTATTGATGGGCTTTAATAACCATCAATACCAGACACTTGGTGCCTGGCTGTGCTCTCAGCTACAGGATTTAGCTTCGAGCTACAGCATGAGTAACATGCCCAGCGAGCCAGCTTTCACCCAATATTAGTATCTTTCTTACAGGAGATCTTCATTAACTGTCTGTTCATTGCAAAATGCAGGCAGAGGTTGCTGAATGTTTCCTTCTGCCATGGCCCTGTGATGCAGGGCAGGTTGTCTTTCTAGTTCAGTAATTCTGTTGATTGCAGGCTTGGCTGAGCAAAGATGCTGCTCTCCTCCTCCCTTTGTACCTCTACTATCATTAGGGACTTTCAAACCCTTGCACCACAGCTGACAAATCTGGCTGCCTTCACTTGTTTTATAGATTTCTCTCTTTCCTCAAGGTTTCTGGGTTTATTTAATTAAACATCTTTGTTCGTTTGTTCTGCTTGATAATTAAGTCCTTTTATTTTAACCATCTTTCTTCAAACAGAGAATTCATATGCATGAAGGACAGCTCCCAGAAGTGAGGAAAGGAAGCTACTGAGCTACTTGGGCCACACTGCCAGCAATGAAAAATATAGGTTTTGATTGACTTGCAGATACCCTTTAGGAGTCATCAACTAAGGAAAAACTGTTAAAACAGTCAAAAAAATTCTATCCAGGCCTTCATTTCAACTAATGCATTATTTATGTGACATAGAGATAACTGACATTATTGCTATACCTTCACCTTTTTCAGAAAGAAAAGCTACCCTTTCCAGAGCATCCCAATTTTTCTCATCCTTCCATTTTGCTTGGCCTTTCCTTCTCCAAGAGATCTTTACTCTGTGCCACCTCATGTCTGTGGAGCTGATATCCCCTCCCAGAGCTCAGTGGCCATGAACTTATCTGCTTTCATCTGAAAATTAAATTTTCACAACAAACTACACACAATAAACAGACCTTAGTATCTGAATAGATATTACTGGTTATGCAAAACTTTTTTAATATCTTGCCGGCTAAAGAGGGGTTTAAAATTAGTCTGAGCAATAGTTAATCTTCTCCTGAGGTCTCCAGACCTATTGTTGGACTCCTCATTGGAATTCACCCTGCATCCATCACTTAATTTCCTAACCAGATGAAGCATGGTGGTTTCTGGCCTGTCTGGCTCTGGAGCTCTCATTGCAACAGCAGCCTGGGCATTAAAAAAAAAACACCCGTGAGATCATTTTCAGCCTAATACATTTGTACTAGAATTGATAAAATATACACAGCTTAATAGACGAAAACCTACTATTTCTCTGAAAAATATCTAGGTGGTAGTGGTGATAAAACCATTCACATTTCCCCCTTTGGTGCTTAGCATTATTGGTGTCACTGTGAATCACCTCCAGACAGGGGTCAGGAAAACCAGTATGGCTCCTGCAGGCAAAGATTTCAGCTGAATATGTAAAGATTCTCTGTGGTTTATGGTTTTCTGGGAAGTATTTGTATCAGTGTTATTTTTACCACACTGAGTACACGGAAAATGTGAGCAATAACAGGCATCGCATTGGGGCTGTGAAAATTAACTTCAACCCATGCTTACCACAGATGACAAAGAGAATTTATGAATAAGACCTCTGATTTATAGTGAACAATTCTATCCTTGGGAAAATGGAGAATTAATAATATCCAGAGAAACTGCACAGATTTAAACCCACAGTGATATAAATCAATGGACAGGGCTGCAGATCCAGAGGGGGAGACCTGAAGGGAAGAAGCAGGTCAGACAGCTTCAAACTGGCAGCCAAACAAACACAGCTAAATCTAGCAGGGTCTGCAAATCAGAAGAGGGTCATGACCTTAACCCTCCAGGAATGGTCATGACCTTAACCTTCCAGGAATACCACCAACAGCTGGGATGTGGCGAGTGAGTCTGCATTCCTTTATCCTTGCCAAGCACAGCCTGGCAAATTAGTCCACATTTGGGACTAAAGCTGTGACAACAGTCCATGATGGGAAATGAAGCAGGCTAGGAAGTAGTTTAAATATTCTCTTCTGCAAATCATAATTTTTAAAAGAGTTTTTATTTAATTCTTTACATTTTACCTCCTTTCTCCCTCCATTTCTTACTTTTTCCATTCTTAAATTTGTTCCTTATTAAACACACATAAAACCTTGCCTTCATGAAAACCTTAACACCTCTTCATACAATTTGTAACATTTTTTCTGACCCTGAAGATGGCAAGTTCATATTCCATGCTTTGTGGTGCTTTATAATGCCAAGCTGGCTTGATGCATCTCTATGCCACAGAATAAAACTGAAATCAAGCCAGACTACACTCAGGAAATGACACCTGCTGGAAAGACTGTTGTTTGATGGGAGTTAAGTAAATGACTGTCATGGTTTGTGCTTTTCCTATGAAGCAGGTTAGTTACCAGGGTCCCTGTGCACGCACCGTGCCAGCCTAGTGACAGACACAGCAGGGACGTGTTTGTCTTGGATGTTAACTGGGCAGCAGGGGCCAGTCCTGCCCTGCTGAGCTCTGGCACAAGGTGGGAACACAGGACACCCCTCACGTGGTGCCACTGCTGTGGATGCTCCTGACAGGGGTGACTTGGGGTGAGGAACAAGTGCTTCGCCCCGACTCAGCTGTGCGCAGAGGTTTGGCTTCACGAGGAGCTGGGGAAGGTGGTCTGAATCCCCAGCTGGGCTCAGCATTCCATGCACCTCGTGGATGGTTCATCACTCCTGACCCCTCAGGAGGAGCACGCTCTTCTGGTCACTGTTTCAGCAAGATGCAGAGCGTGCTCAGACACCGTGAGAACGGGTGTTCTGTGTCGGGAGTCAGTCACCTGCCCAGTGGCAGCAGGTGGGAGGATGCAAGGGACAGGGAAGATGATGTCTGCAGCCTTTTTACTGCTCCTGGTAAATTCTGTGATGCATGACTGCTATCCTCACTCCAGTGGAGCTCCTCCACCCTAGTAAGGCTGGGAAAACCTTGAAAAGCCACATTCACTGGAGGTTGGAAAACACTTCTACAATATTTTTTTGCCATAGTCCAGCTTGTGATAGAAGATGATGGCAGTATTTCTGAATGACCAACATGGCTTCTTGAATATTCCCGATGAGCAGAAAGCCCAAGTCTGTCATGCAAGAACTGCTTTAAATTCACTAAGTCAAATTGTTTCATGTTTGTGTTTGGAGAGGCAGAGCACCAAGTACTTTATTTCAATAGGGAAGCTAAGTTTACATTCAGGTATTTCAATGATAAAAATATTTTATTATACGATATGATTAAATTTTTACTTATGAAGCTCTTCCCTCACCATCTCATCATCTCTTTTACCTCTTCCATAATTGAAGCTCTCAGCTCATACTCCTCTGGGTTATGTTGTATGGTTGGGTTTTTTTTTAAAACAGGGAAAACTCTTTAAAAAACATTCTGCCTCCACTTATTTGACTCTTACCTGTAGCTGGTATAAATAGAGGTATAATTAGACATTAAAAATCAACACATTAAGATTCCTAATTAATTATGATTTGCCTATTGATTTAATGTCCTCGTAAATTATTCTGCAGGCGATGTGATTGCCTTTTCCAGACATAATTGCATTGTCAATCCTATAGAGGCTTTCCAAAGAGTTCTGTAAAGCTGAAGGCACTTACTAATTGTAATAACAACCAATACACAAAGCAGGCATTTGCATTGTCCTTTCTTGCTCATAACTTCCCAATCTGCAGGCAATTCATGGAATCCCTTAAACTGCCTATTTGCACCTCAGGTTTTTTTTTAAAAAAAACAAACCCTAGCTATAAATGTTTTAAAAATCAGGTATGTAGACTTATGTATCATATTCCATGACAAACGCCTTTTGTATCTCACAATTTTAGGAGTAGTATCTTAGCTCCAATGTTTTCATGACTCAGGGCATAGGTTAAATAAATTAGATCACGGCTACCTATAGCTATCTAAAAGCATCAGTACTGAATTTTAGGCTATTTCCCAATGCCTCAGGAAACAAACAGGCCTGATTATCCCCATTCAGAGGACAGCAATATTCCCTGGGAGCATACACACAGCTTCCATCAATGAAAACTACTAATTTACAGGGCACATATTTCTGCTACCTGATATTACACAGAGTTTTTCGATGAGTGATTAACTTTAAATAGCTTGATAATCAAGAGTAGATTAGGAGGGAGTGGGTTTGTGATGTTGGATCAGGTGACCTCTCTTCTCAGCCCTTTTCCTAGTAATAGGTGGCCCAGTGGTTGTCTCTTGTGACTATGCTGTGCTCACAGAGGAGTGAGTGGAGGAGCAGGGTAAGGAGGCAGCACTCATGGAGGGGTGGGGAACTGTCCCCATCTCTTATGGCTTCTCATCTGGTGCTCTCCATGCCCCCGTGCTGGGCTGCAGAAGCTGCACGTCTATCACAGCCCGCATAAATGGGGGCTCCTTTGCCAAGCTGCCAGGAAACTCACACAAACCTCTTGAGAGCTGGGTTTGGTTTGCTCCCAAAGACCAGCAGCTGTCAGGTACGTGCCCCAGCAGCACCTGGGACCACCCAGGGTCTGACAACAAAGCCATTCAGTGGGAAGCTGGGAGGCTCTGTGCCAACCCAGTTGCCATATGTGAATTCACATAGAGTTGGGTTGTTTGCACTACTTAACAGGGAGTTCATTTGCTTTAATCCAGCTCTTTGGATGTCTTCGGGGCGGGGGGGGGGCCCTTGAACACCTCCCATGGAAGGGAATTCCCACCTTTGCCCTGAATTGGGTGGTACAGGCAAATTCAGGTGATTGCTTTCTCACAAACAAGGCTCCATCTCCAAGGGCACAATGGCAGCCCATGCATTGATCTAGGGGAGTAAAAGGGCTATGGTAATATCTGTTACCCCTGGAGGTTCCCTCTATTATGCTTTTTGTTTCTCTTTTCTTCTCGTAAGAATACATAGTTTAAAGATGAGAAACTTCTGGGTTCTTTCTATTCTTTCTATTTCACCTTCCCCTCTCCTCATTTCCAAGATTGTGTAGGTTTGCTGAAACCTTTGATTCTTCCAGCTGATCCTTCTACATCCACAGTGCTATCTTAGCAGGAAAATCCTCCTCACCTCTTCCTCTTTCTTTGTAATGTTCAGAAACCACAGGCATGGGCAGGACTCATTGCACTGAGGTTCGTGGGCATTTTCTGTGGTCTGAGTTATTTCTGAAACTAATTACCTTATCAGCTCTTTTTGACAGGACTTGTTGGGTGCGTTCTAAAAGAAAGCAAAGAGCAAAAACTCGAACCTTTAGAGAGAAATCAAACTGGGGTTCAAGCCCAGGTAACTCCCCTACTGCAGATAGAACCTCCCCACCATTCCCCCACACTTTGGAACAGCTCTTCCTCTGGCACCTGCCTTCTCTCAAATCGCTGTGCATAACGTGCAAATGTTATTTGCCTTTCTGCTGTCAGCTTTTTTCTCCACATAATCTACTACTTCAAATAATGCTTTGAAAAAGGAACTCTGATGTCTGTTTTCAGATGAAAAATGACAATCCTGGGTAACCTGTTCAAGCACATTGATGGGGAAGCTGTAATTTCAGGATGGCATCTTTGCCTCTACAGTCATGAGATTTATTGCAGATGAATGGAAAGACTGAGAAGTAATTTCTTACTCACAAGTTTCAATAGATATGCAAGGAAATGCCCTGATAGTCCATTGAGGATCTACATTAGACGTTAATTTGTGTGAGTGCTTTCATAGCAGTGTAACTGCCTTCATCCTGGCATAAAAAGATACCTTTTGAGCATATTTTTCCAGGAAATCACAGGGGGTTACTTTATTTCATTTTGGTTTTGTGAAATCTGATAGTTTCTCTTCTTTAAGGTAAACTAATATACTCAAAACCATTTATTTTTTTTTAGGCCCTGCATATTTACATGCCTTTAGATATGATTATAGACACCCCTGTGCAGAGGAGGGAATGCCATTCCTGCTGTCTTCCTGCAGCAGGGCATTCAGGGGAAACCAGAGAACTGGAAATTAAACCTAGAGGTGTAATGGTGCCAGAAGACTCTTATGAGCATGGAGGTACCCACAGGGGCTGTTGCACACCACATCCAACCAGCAGCACATGTGGTGGCAGCTTTCAATTCAGCCTAGTGGATTTCCCTAAGTTTTCACCTAGGTCTAAGTCCTTTCAAATACCTTAAAAGAAACTTTTGACAAAGAAATTGTGCCCAAAGAGTATGCAGGTTTTTTGCTGTTTAGAAATGTAAATTTTCTCTTAAGAGGCCATGATCAGCTAGTTGATTTTGCTGAAGAGCTGATTGTCCTAGAGATAAAGCTCCATGGCACACAGGACACATTGAAAGTGCTGGCAGCCCTTGAACATGGTATCATTTGTGCCAGAGTTACGATAAATGCTCTGAAAAACAATTCCAGTTATTTTAATTTACTTATTCTCTGCATCCCTGAACTCTGATCACTTGCAAATTGAAGTGCTCTTAAAAACTTTAAGTACTCCATTAATTTTAAATTGCTCTAAACTCTGCAAGCCCAGAAACCCAAAGCACTCTTGAAAATTTGTAGTGCTGCAATTACTTCAAATCACTCCAAAAATGTGGGTTCAGAATCCATTTTGTGTGTTTATTTTTTTTTATGTTCGTATTTTCCCTTGCAGTGCAACAAACACCGCAGAGACATAAATTCTTCAGCCCACTAGGAAAAAAACGACATCATTCTAAGAACAAGTCTTCATCCAAATTGTTAAAATAAAAAAAGGAGCAACTTTGAGAAAACTTAAAAATGCACAAGTATTGCCAGAAAATGTGCGTCCTATCCACACTAAGACTTAGACACGGGCATCTAAAGCAGAAATTTGAGACGAGCACCTCAAGAGATTGGCCAGTGCACTGAGCTGGCTGCTGGTCTGGCTGGGAGCTGTGCATATTCCTTATTACATATGTACCAGACCTGCCCTCTGTGGGAGCTGGACTCCATCCGAGACTCCCCAGTGTGCAGACCAGGCTCCTGGGCCGGTCTGAGGATGGATGAAGTTCCTCTCCCTGTCCCTGCGGAGCTGGGTTCAGGGTGTTGGAGGGGGGTGTTCAGGGGGAGCCCGCAGATAAGCCGCTCTCAGCTAATAGCTCATCAAAAGGAAATAGCCTTTCGGCAAGGCGTGGGAGGAGCAGCACAGCGCTGCCTCCACTGAGGACAAATCACTGTCATCTTCAGCTGCTGGAGGACAGCTGGGGATGACTGAACGTAACAAAGCAGCACAACAGGTTTGGCCCCCTGGTAAAGCCTTTGATTTCAGTGGCGGCAACTGACAGATGAAACTAAGAAATGCTTCACATGCTCAGATGAAGCTGTCTGAATAAATAGAAACTTTAAATAGATTTTTTCCTTGGAAATAGGATGTGAAATAATAGCTGTGCTGGAAAGCTTTTGGGGATCTCTGTTAAGTAATTTGCTTTACATTTGTTTATCCAGAATTTTTTAAATGAAAAAGGTAATTCAGTCACAAAATAAAAAATTCAGCATCTTTAAAAAATGTAAATAAAGTATCTGATCATTACTTCCAAGAAACAATATCAAATATTTAGGTTTTCCTTCTTTCTAAAGTAACTGTTTCCATCACAAGTTTGTGGACTCCCATGTGGCTGAGCAATGGAAGTCTTTCATCTTCAGTCAAAATAACCATCATACTTTTGCAACTCTTCCTATCATAGGTAAGTCTGCTGCTTAGAAGGTCTCTACTCTTAGGCTCTGATCTCTCTGTTGTGTTCAGCTGGGGCAGGGAATTAAAATTCTAAAGACCATTTTTCATCTCTGGGGAGATTTTCACTTTGGGAGCTCAGCATCCTTGGTTGCCTTTGGCACAGCCTTAATCACATGAATACATGACTTTGAGCCTGTGTGTCCTGCAGTGTCCCCATGGCTGTGACCAGGAAAGGACGTGCCATCAGAGGACTCTCTGGGGAACCCTGCACAGGATGGCATGAACCTATCAAAATGCCTTTTAGCCAGTTTTTTGGGGTTTTTTT
>WAAG01081160.1:0-11537 GCA_013390105.1 Tichodroma muraria
CTCCTCAACATTACGGTGTATAGCTTGAAAACTCTACATCCACACAATATTGAACTAACACTGAATTATTAATAACTTAACATCTCTATAGCTGTCAAATGCTCAGACATAACAATGGCAGGACAATAAGGAAAGATGTAGGGAGTTGCTGTATGTACTCTCTGGAATAATGGTTTGTGGTAGACTTCACCCGTTTTCCTGTTCAGTGATAATTTACTTTATGCTGATGACTGTTAACATTTATATTCATTCAGTTATTGTCAGCTGATACTTAGGGGTATGAGTTTCATGTTAACTCCTTGTTTCTGTTCTTTTGTCACTAGGAGGCCAAAAAAGGGTAATTTTAATAAGTAAATATATTTGTTTATATTTGTTTATTCAACTCTTATTACTTACCGAGAATTACTCAACATCTTCTTTACAGTGATGTGTAGGACAAACTAAAAATAATGAGGTTGTCCTGCTCCACTGTGATCTTGAGAGGAACTAAGCCAGACGAATAAAATTAGGCAAGCTGGAGCTGGAACGGCATCCAAAACACACAATCGGAATTCCCTCTGGCACAGTAGTGCTCAAAAAACATGCCATACATTTGCAATAACTACAGAGGGTCAGGAGCTCAGCTGTACAGCTCGTTGGGGAAAGCTGACTTTTCACACTAGTACTTCTACCAGACTCTATTTGGCTTCTTGTTCTGTGCTCTCTTCGTTGTTTTAAGTTGGTAAAAATTCCATTGTGTCAATATAGGAATGAGATTTTTTTTTCCAGAACTTAGAAGGCAAAAGTTCAATGTGGGGTACTTTTCCACCATTTAGTATGGAGCTTAAATATTTGTTAGAAGCATCTATAAAACACCCTCTTTGGTGAACTTGTGATAATGGGAAGCAATTGTAAATACAGCAGCAAATCTGGTAAGATCAGTCAAAATACTTCATCCAAGTTACATGCTGAGTGCCTTCTGCTTTATCGTAACATTGTTTTCATTGTCAGTATGGGGCAGAATTTTTCATTTTCCTGCTCTGAAAGCCTGTCTAGTTCTACTGCACATTGTTAAACAGATGTTGCATTTCACCCAAGAGCTGGTTGTGTTTCAAGACTGGATCAAGTGGTTCCTGTAAATAAGGCTTGCAAAATGCTTTCTGTCTGAACAGAACTATGGGCCAGTTTTTATTACATGCTATTATTATAATTATAGGATCTTTTGCTTAATCAGGATGTGCTTAATTAGGATAGCCATTTAATTGGGACATCTCCCAAGGAACCAATTTAGCTTAATGTTATTAGTACTATCTAATCAGGGCAGCTTAGGAAAAAAATTGCTTTTAAAAAAATAGGACCCCAGCAAAAGAAAAGATAACCTGGTGTTTTGCTGGTCTAAGTGTCCATTCCATTTCAAGGAACTGCAGGGATGATCTCCTCAAAATAACACAAGACAAGCACAATCCCTTTGTTGTGAAAGTATCAGACATGACCTTCACTCCAGCTGTTGGCTGCCATCTCCTTGTACCAGAATATCCTAGCAAATGAGACCCGTGAACTTCATATTGTACCCAACAGGAAAAAAAATCTGCCAGATATAAATGGCAAAATAGAAAATGCTGCCACGTTAATCTAACCAAACACCTAATGTTTGCAAGGATGTGAAACAAAGCAACAGGTAACAGGTTTGAAAGAAGAGTTGCTCAAACAGATTCCTAATAAAGCTGTTGGTCATTGAGGAGATTTATTCATATCTTAGTGAAAAAAAACCACACTATTTGTTCTATCTTAGGTTTTGGAGTTAGTATCATTGTGGTTACACATTCAGCACTGTCCAATGAGATACCTCCACCAAACAAAATCTACTGTTTTAAGGTAACAGAATCATGCAGTTTACATCTAAACTTCCATAAGTTCAAAGGCAGTATATTTGATAATACAATTTAAAACTCCACAGTTGTCAGCAAGGTAGTATGATCCTAGATGGGCAGTATGAGCCAGCAGCTGAACTAGGGCTGAATTATCAGTATCAAATACTAGTGAGAAACATGGACTGAAGGAAAACAAAGTAGTGGACAGACTTCTAGTAGGTGTAAACCAGCCACATTCTGTTGTAATTTCTGCAGACATTGCAATTGCTGTTGGTTTTCATGTGCTGAAGATTTTAAGACAGTGAGATGAAGCAGCAATACAATTTGTCTGCGCACAATAGCAGCACTGGAACAAAGCTGGCCAGGGTGGTGGTGGAATTTCCATCCATGATGGTATTAAAACCCCATCTGAACATAGTCCTGAGTATCTTGCTTGTGGCAACCCTGCTTGATCTCAGGGGTTGGACAAGAGAGCATCGAGGTCCCTTCCATCTTCAGCTGCTCTGTGTTTCTGTGAAGTTTCTGATCAGTCCCCTCAGCACAGGTAAAGTACAAATCCAGGTGCTGTGGGTTTAGTTAGACAGAATGTGGACTTTGGTGGCAAAGCTCATCTAAGAAATCCCAGTCCCCAACATTCCCCTCTGCTTTTTTTTACATGTGTAACGTCACTGTCTCTTTATTTGTGATGATAAAATTCTTTATAGGGTCACTACATTAATGGGATCAATGATAGGACAAAGTTAAAATAACAAACTGAGATTTTAAAATAATATTTATTTTTTTAAGTCTTATTTTTAAATGCATGTCAGTTCAGCTATGCAATTCCCAGCTCTGCTGGGATGTACTGTCGCAGCCTACAGGATGATGAACAAGTGACTGGGGAAAAGCTGAAAAGAAACCAGCATGATGCCTAGATCTATCATGTATAACTGCACACTGACTTATGCTGTCTCTTGCAGAAAGCAGGACTATATGTTATCTGATGTTAACTAACTGAAAAAATCAGACCTCTGTCTTCAGCTCACTGTACATATTGGGTGCTCTTCTTATGGAGATAGAGCATACAAAACCTTTGCTTTTTTTTAGGTGCAGCTGATGAGGTCTAATGGTTAACTAAATAAGAACTAAAATTGCATGAAAGCATATGTATCAATTTCTGTACAGGCAGGTGTTCTTCAGGGGCTGGGTGGTTCATCAGTACTACAGAGCCTGCAAGAAATAAACTGATTCTAACTAAGTTAATTATAAAATCAAGTTACTCCCCAAGAGGGGAATCATTTTAATTGTTCCAGTTGTGTGACTACCCATACTTATTCAGGTCACCTTGTACATCCCCATATCCTTTCCAGTGCTCGTACCCCTGAGTCTATTCTGGATTGAACATGCTGGAGCTGCAGTTTTCAGAGATTTTTTTGGGTATGGTCAAGGGGGAAGTGGATTGTTGATTAGTGTGCTGGTGTAGGACTAGGTTCAACAGTTGCTCAGATACAAGCTCCCTGTGTGACTTCTGTGTGCCCTTGGAGCTGAATTTAATATTAGATTTAGATGGAGCTTGGACATCTGTACTCCAAAAAAGGATCCTCAAAGCTCTGCCTAACCTTAGACCTCTGCTCTGTGTCACTTCCCTGGTCCCTCTGAAATCCTGCTCTGACCATGTGGGAGTACTCTTGGTTTTGTCATCACTGATGAGCCATTCACCTTCCCGGTCCTTGCTGCTGCCTGCAGAAGGGGAGCTGCCCAGCTGTACCTCCCAAAACCCTGCTCCATCAGGAGTGCATCAGCAGCTTGGGCAAGGCCATGCCCTTCCCTGACACTCTCTCTGGACTGCAGAGTAGCTGATGTATGGGCAGGGCGTGTAAGGCCCCTCCTCGCTTCCCTGCGCAGCTTCTGCAGGAGCTGAAAGCTGTATTTGTAGCACACACAGGTGAGCAAAAATTATCTGCCTGTGTCTCCAGGGCTCTGAAAAGAGAAAGCTAAGGTGTACACCTACTGAATTTGTTAGTGTATTTTGTTCTCAAAAGTTAGTTATCTGCACATCCCTACTGCCTTGTGTGGCAGAGAGCAGGTCTGTGGCTGTGTCTGCACTGTGGGTGTGTGTGGACATCCATGAATGTCCTTGTGGCATGTAGGAAAACATCCAGTGGTGTCCAAGCTCATGTGCTCCTGCAGGTGGAAATTAAGAGTAGCTGCCTACACTTAATTTCTGTGTATCATCATGGCTCTGGGAGGCCTGGAGTTTATTGTAGGAGATGCTGCTGGCAGCTATTTACAATTGAAGCATATTAACAGAGGATGCAACACAGACATTCTTTCCTAACAAAGAAGTGATTTGTAAACCTCTATTAAAACGGTTGACAGTGTTTTCCTGAATAGATATTATAAATGCTATTAAAAAAAAAAGTTTGATAAAGAATAGATGTTCCTGGAAGCTGGTACCACTTATTGACCCCATACCTCTTAGTAATTTGTATTTAGTTATAAAAGGATATATTAAACTGTGTTTGCTCTTAGTATAAAATAGGAGATTGCTGCTGATAAGTATGCTTAAAATAAGCACCAGAGTGGTTATTTTCATTCCCTATCTTTAATAACAGACTATACAGACAAAAGTGAATGCAGCCAGTCAAGCTGATGGTTGAATCATAGCAACAGCATCAATTGATTTGTTTCCAAGTCTAAAAAAAACTAATAAAGACTTTGCATGATCTCCTAGATACAAGAGGATTATGGTTAATGTCTTAAACCTGTCCTTTAAACTCAAATACTCTCTCTGTGTGCTCAGATGCCGCCTACTCCCTCTTTCAGGTGAATTCTATTTATAAAAATTGATAGTGAGTTAGGCTGGTTGAAACAAAGGCACGTTCCTTCTTATTAAACTAAAGAGAAGCTATCAGCAGTTCTGAACTGCCACAAGCCATACCATTTACCAGTCACAACAGTGCATTCATGTGTGCTTTGCAGTGTTTATCATTACTGCTCCTTTCTGTTTTCTCTAGTGAAACTAATGTGTTGACCTAGGAAGTACTGCACAGTAGGAAATGTAACACCAAACCACTGTTATTCCTTACATAATTTGAAGTAAACTATTTTTTTTACCGAATTCAAACTGTTTGCAGAATGAAGGACTGGTTTTTGTCCTTGTTAGTTGTTGTTTGAAATTTTTCAAAATAAAAAATCAGTTTTCTTAAGGACTTATTTTTAAAATGCACTGTGTACATTTGTTCCAAGGCACAGATCCTGAGAAATTGTGTGTTCATTATAGATTTTATGGATATTTTAATCCTGGAATGCTTTGCATATTATAGTTCTAACCAACTGTGGTTTGTGGAAAACTGATCAGTGAAAATGTTATGAAGCACAGAACCTCAAATTGTCTTCACTTAAGCTTTAACCTTTGCAATCTGTAACGTAATATATTAATTTTGTAGTGAAAATAATTGAGCTTGTGCTGGATTAGGGGGTTGTTTGTAAATACTTTGCCTGCTGCTCTGGATACAGGTAGAACACTTTCTTTTGTTCTAGCCAAGTAATTCTTTGCTTCCTTCCCACAAACAATAAGATACTCCTTATTTAAGAGTGTCTGTAAGCAACTCACCCAGATGCTGAATGCAATTACAATGCCATGAAGCTTTTCCTTGCAGTGCATGGAAAACATCTTCATGCTATCAAGAACCACCTTTCACAGACTGTTTCTGAGGCAGAGGAGCTGTATTAGCAGTTTGTAGGTTTAACAGAAGACCCTTTTGTTTGCTCAGGGAGAAGAGCTTGCCTGGAGTGAGGCTGTGCGTGCCTGTGTGTTGTGTCATATGCCGTGAGGAGTTTCTGTGGTGCATTGTGGAAATATGTGTTGTTATGAAAGGACATTGTGCAATTTGGGACTGCATGGCTGTATGTCCCTGATGGATTTCAGCACACGCTGAATTTTAAATGGGACTGGTAGTATTAGTTCATTTCACCAGCTTTAAAAACCTTTACCACAGTGCTAGCCAGCTTCTGCTATTTTTATAGCCTGGTAGCCTTCCCAAAACATAGCTCTGGGTAGATACATGTGTGTTGTGCTACTGGAGCAGTCTGTATTTGTAAGTTTAAACAAAAGTCTCTGCTTGACTGTGTAAATTCCTTTGAGTTTAACATACATGCTGAGAAGACCATAACTTTCCTGTGTTTTTCAGCTCTCTGCTGTGGATACAGGGTCTTTCAGAAAGTGGTTACATTGGTCTTTAGGACATCAGGAACTTTTCTACAGTCTATCTTTAATATAAAGAAATATATGGTGCATATAATTAATTTTAGTTATTAAGTCAGCCTATTAACCAGATGAATCAATGCTCATTAACTTACTAAAGGCATGGCATTGGACAAGTGCATTTTACATGCAATCACCTTGTAAAAATGGAATCAAGAAAAATACTTATGAATGATGAAGTAACATTTGCCCACTAGCTCCCAACAGAGAGGATTCATATTCCCATAGACTGGATAAGGGACACGGTAATTTCATGAACTGAAGTTACTATGTTCAAAGGACATAATTTTTTATCTGGGAATTTAAGAACAAAACCTAGTCCTATTTTAAAGAGTTACAGTGCAAGTTCCATGTTCTCTGTTAGCAGACCTTTTGAGTGATCACAAGATCAGTTTATATCTTGTGATATTCCACTGAAAGTTATTATTATTATTATTATTATGCCATCATTTTATGTATATCATAGCTATTGTTTTTAGTATTATGTCTGGTCATCTGTGTTGTAATTGCTATTGAACAAAATTCTTTCTATCATATGTGATGAATACTATAGCACTATATAACTCAGTATTGTTTTACAAAGGGGTGGTGGGTCTCATCAACTAAAGTTCTATAAAGAAAAAACAAAAGGTAGACATCTCTAGAATTAAATTTCAACACAGGTTTCCATCATAAAAATCTGTGTGCTGCTACTGGGCTTCATATAAGCATTTATTGGAAGGACAAAAAAACAATTCTGACTAAAGCCAAATGAGCATTGTCTGGCAGGAAAGTACAGAAGTATAAATCTCAGGCTTATTCTACTTATGACTTCCTGAGTTCAAAGAAGTGACTTTATAGAGCAAACTGAGAAAGGGAGGGAAGATCATAAAAGCTCTGTGGATTTTGATACTCTTACAATATAAACTCAGATTACACATCGTGCTAAGCATCAACAATTTACATTGAAATCAATACTGGTATGAAAATCAGGCCAGTGTTTGATCGATAAGAAACTTGAAATGGATGGCCTGTAAAATGAAATGCCAGGTGATCTTGTGAGAAGACACATGGGTCAAAGCAAAAGGATCTCTCAAGTGGTCCTCAGGGTATGACATCTCGGCAATAATCTCTCACAGACTGTCAGTCCTCAGACGTGTGTGCACTCTGCACACAGCAAACCCACGCCGCAGGTGTGACTGATGGCTGCCACAACATTGCTGCCAACCACTGTAGCACTTTATGCCACACGCCACCAGTCCAGGCAGGCAGATACTGCTGTTGCACTCTTCCCTCCTGTGTGCTAGTATAATAAACCAAACCTGGTGACAGCACAATCTGCAGTCATTTCTAGTACCTTGGTTTACTTTCTGTCAAGCCAGGTAACCCAGGTCAGAGAAATTTACCAATACTTTTAACCCATTCAAAGCATTTTATGAAGTTCAGTAAAATTTGGTTAAATGTCCCACATTGGTTTTTATCCCAGCAGGGTCAGTTACTTTCTGGCTGTGGTTCTGGTCAGGTTTCAGGACACTGTGCCACGTAAGACCCAGCTTCCTATGCAGTCTGAAAAGCCTGTGAAGATGATTTGAGTTCTGGCATCAGAATATTCCAATGTTGCATGTTGAATTTGGAACTTGCCTGTCTTCCATTGTTGGCTGCACTGCACCATTGTCCTTTGGAATAATGTGTCAAATTATTAATCCTTTACATATCAGTGGCTCTTATCACACCATACCCTTGCTTTCTCTTGATAAACACTAATTGAGGACTAAATTTTGTGTGTTTTTTACTATGAGGAGCATTACATCATTTTACAGAAGCAAGCATAGAGAAGTGACACAGACAATATTACTTTATTTGTTATTATAAGATTTCCTGTAGTGTGCTACTTGTATCACAGAAATAAGTTGTTCTCTTGCTCCGAAAACCTTACTGTCTTCTTATAATGTGTCATAAGAGGCAAGATTATGAAATTTTTTTTTAAAAATGGCAGTGTAAGGTCTTAGAATAGTAGGAACTCATGATTTCCACAGCTCCTGCCTATTTCTCCAACGTTGCTTTTGTGACTCAGTAGCAGAACTTCAGAGTATACTTAAAACCATCACTGTACACAATGAACACAAAAATGCTCAATGTTTCTTACACATTAATGGTATCTGTTATTTGCTGATGGATAAGAGATATGTAAGCTATTTCTCTTCTGTTACCTTCTGCTGGAACCAAAGAAAATTAGCCTCCCTTGGCTGCATAAAGCCTCAAAGTGACAAATAAAATGGCTTTTTCAACTACACAGGCATAATTGCACCCAGCCTTGTGACTTTGCCTTCAAAGGGAACAGGGAACAGTTGCTACAGCAGTTCTTAAAAACTAACAGGTAGTATCCTCTACTGCATTTGTGCACAGCAGCATAAGCCTTAGTGCATGCACAGAATGAAGAATTGGCACCTTTCCTGTTATATATTCAGTCCTTTGGTACCTAGATATACTTATTTTTCTGAGTTCTTTTTTTAAAGTTTTAGTTACTTAGGAAATTTTAGAGGTTGAAAAACACGTATCTCAGGATGGTAAGTAGATGGATAGACTGCAGCTGCTTGGGAGTTCTGAGGATCTGCATTTTTGCAGTTAGATGTATGGGTGCAGTTTGTGGCTTTTAGTGTTTAAATCCTGTAGTTTATCCAGTCCAAAGTCAGTTAGCAATAAACAGTAGTTGACTCCAAACTTGACACTTTGCTTAATCACGAGAGGAAGATAACATCCGTTTGTGTTTGTCTGTGTTAGTGTAAAGTTGGATCTGCTTGCTTTATGTATCTTCTTGTGTTCATGGAAACAAACGGTCATGTCAATTACAGTTAAACAGAGTGTCAGATCTCGCTCGTATTTCTACCCTTTGCAGGAAGAACTCAAATCTGATGCCCAGTGCCAGTGCATAGCTGTAGTAGCAGGTCTCTGATATACTCTAAGTGCTTTACCAAGTGTTTTCACTTACAATTACTGACAAAGACAGGTTCATGGAAGTGTAAGTGCTAAAGGTAATTGTGTTTCCATATAAGACTCTGGTGCCTGAAAAGTTATATATGTATGACCATGTATCAGGAAATTTTCTGTGTTTGTGTTTAGCAGAGTATTCTTACAATAGCTTTACAGACACCTTAGCTGGAATTCTAACAAGTGCATAAAGCAGGCAGAATTATTCAATTACTTAAAGTGATTCTAAATGCAAAACAATGGCAAAGTTGAAAGAGTATTTAAGCCCTGAAGTAATATAGCACAGTTTTGATATAACTCACACTGATTAGGAGGAGCTACTCTATTTTGTGCTACTCAGCACCCCATGGGGGTTTTGGCTACAGTAGCAAATTTCAAGATGCAGCTAAGATAAAATAAGGGTCCTCTTGTTCTATGTTTCTAGTAGACTCAGTGTCCAGTCGAGAAATCACATTGCATGCAAACTAATCAAGAGAAACAACTTCTCAGCATAGCATAGCAAGTAACACAAAAAAAGGAAAAGCTGGAATCCATTTGAAAAAAGCAAAATTGTCTTGCCACATAGTTGAGGAAGATATAAAAGGTAATCACATACAAAGTCCCTTACTAAGATATACAGGTTCTAGCCAGAATTACAGGGGTGGTTACATCAAAAAAGCTTCTGCCATAAGATTCTGCACACAAGAATTCAAGGCCAAACTTCAAGCTTTACCACTGAAAACTGTGCACCCAGCTCATGGCAAGAGGTTAACTTTTATTTCTGCCAGCTGGGGATATGATCCCATACTCTTGCTGCCATATAACATAGAGTTTAGCTCTCATCCCCTGGTACTCTGTTCAGCATCCATATTCCTGTCAGTTCACAGCATGGGAAGAAGTATTTTCCTCACCTATCTTTATACCAATTTGTCTAATCAGAGATCTGCCAGCTAAGGAATTCCTAGTTGTTTGCTTAACTATATGCTGGATATCTTCGCCTCCATGCAAATCTATTGACTGCAACAAGTAACCACTGCTTATCAGAGTGCAATTCATGTTGGAAATTACCTCAGTTTACCACCTAATCCAGTCTTCTGCTAAGGTTAGTTTGGCAAATCAGGACAGAATATGTTTCAGTATTTCATTAGCATTGAACTGGTTGATCTCCTCTTTGCACTTGCTATCTGTTTTGTTGTTTTTTTAAAAATCTGTACCTCAGTATGGCCTTCTTGGGCATGCTTTGGTTTCTTAGTTGCCACTGAACAATTTCTCTGGCTCCAGAGGTTAAAATGAGTTTATAGTTTTTAGGTTTCATGANAACACAGTTGTGAAAAAAAATGACCATTTTACTAGAGCAGTTGTCAGTACTACCTATTTATGTGTGGCTTGGCTTCAGCCTGACCTGGATTCCACCTGTGTATTTTCATTGACCTTCTATTGATTTGTTGGAATTTCAGCTTCACCTGTGTTGCTGATGCCAGTGAGTGGGACTGATATCTGACATCAGGTTTTATTTTTTAAGAAACCTGAAATTCTCCATGTACATGCTTATTTCTTTGGAAGTGTGTCCACTCTGGAAAAACATGATTTCCACAAACAGGTTTTCATGCTCATTCTGACCTTCTGAATTAGATACTTTGCAATTAAAGTACCGAGAAGATGCTGAAGCAAAATGTCGTGTCGCTGCCAAGTCCTGGAGCAACTCCTGTAATCTGGCCGTCTTGCACCACCATGGCATGAAGTTTTAGCATTGCAGAGCTTTGTGATTGGCAGCAGCAGGAACTGACTCATTTCCATGTAGATCTACAACTGTTTTTCACATGCTTAAAAATAGTTCTCAGTGTCATCTCAATGCATTTTGAGTTTAATCCGTCAAATAACATTTTCATTTGCTGCCATCCCTTGTAAGTGACTGTCTTCTTTACATACTAGGGTCATTGTTCCTTGTCCCTACTTGCAGAGGCAATAACTATTCTCAAGCCTATGGCAGAGTGAAGTTTCATAGAAACAGGCAATTCTTTTATGTGAAGATCTGAAAGATTACTGTTACTTAACGGGCTGTGAGAGGTGATAAAGAAAAAAAAATTGTTGATATTTACATATCTCTGTTCCACTGGTGTGTCAGCTGTGCATGAAAACTTACTAATACTGAAAAACTGAGAGAGTCTTCTCCAATACAACTTTTGGCAGCCTACAGTGCTGAAACTGGAAATCTGGTTTTCTACTGCAGCCATGGCAGAGATATGAGTTTTTCTGATGAACCCCACGTCAGCCTCTGTGCAGCCACAGCTTAGTTACTGATCTTAGAGGAGCTGCTCATACATCAGCCCAGTCTCCTCAGTGTCTGTACCACCTCATCGACACGAAAAGCTTGTGCACCACAGCAGCAGCTGTGAACATTCACAACGTTACTTTGCTTGTTCTTCCAAAAATCAGGTAGTGATGGGTTCCTGCTCACATCCCAGCTGTGGCATCACCAGTTGCACTTTTTTTTC
>WAAG01081168.1:0-81892 GCA_013390105.1 Tichodroma muraria
ACTCCTGGTGTTGTTCTGTGAATTAAAACGAAGTCTAGAAATACTTCTTCAGCTATTCCCAGCAACACTGGAGGCCACAATCAGAAATGTAACTATTCCACGTTTCTGTGCCCATTCTGGTGCATCCCATGTGAAATTTCCCACAGCTCAAATTTACCAGGCACAGATAACCCTGCCCACTGCTGGAAGTGGAGGAGAAGGTGGGAGTTCTTGTCAAATCCTTCTTGTCAGGATTTGTCAAGGAAGTCAGAAAGATTGTTAGTCTTGTTCAGATTCTCTGCAGGGGAGAAAAAGTCTTTAGAGCACAGGAAATTTCCCTGGTGTGTAAAAGGTATGCTGTGTCATTCATTACTCAAATGAAGGCCAGTTTGTGCTTGAAAGAAATGGTGAAACTAAAACAAAATATATATCAATTTATTTAATTCCCATACCTGTTCTAATGAAGACCAGAAATGTCTTGCTAAGAAACAAACTTTGTGTATTTCTAGTCTGGAAAACTTGATGTCTGTAGGGGGGAAAACAAAAAGGAACATGAGTGTGGACAAATGGTTGGTCAGCATAGTGTCTTGGCAGGTGGGTAAATTTTTTTTAAACTTTAAAGTTGGTGAAGTTGGTTTTGCCCTGGCTGATGTAATTGGTGACCTGGTCTAGCAAATATTTATGCTTTACTGGTTTATTTCCAGTGGCCACATCTCAAGTTTTTGTAGACTTCATGAGTTGCTTGTTTTTGTAGACTTCATGAGTTGTCTGTTGTAATAAATTTCCTTCAATATCACAAATACTGTGAAAATATCTTCACAGAGATATAAAATGTGTTCAAACGGCAAGAGGTGCTCACTTGAATAAATGTTTTGTATAATACAAAAGAGGTTATGAATTAACAGGCTGGAAGAGTAAACAAGATTAGAGCTAAGTGCTTTCAGGGACTGTGTAAAAAAATAGTCAAAGGCTAATTGCAAAGTAGTGGGTGAGGTAAGCCCATAAATTAGAAGGGATGAGAATAGAAAATGGAGAGGTCAGGAGTAAGGTGGCCAGGTAAGACAAGCAGTGAAAGAAATGAGAGGAGGAAAAAGATTGTGGGTGTTTCTTTAGGTAGAAATATCACAAAAATACAGAGTAGTTTTTAAATTGTGGGTACAGTGAAAAGCATCCCAGAAAGAGTATAAAAGTATATAAAATGGCACGTTGAATAAAAGAGTTAAAAGATTAGATGGAGTAGGCAAGAAAGATGAAAGGTGAGAAATTGAAAACACCACCTGAAGTAGAAAATCTATATCTATTGTAATATTTAAGGAAGAATAGGGGAGAAAGTCAAAGTGGAAGATACTTGAGAAAGAGTGAAAAAGCAAGAGAAAATAGGCAGGAAAATTTCTGTATTCTCCTGTAGAAATGAAAGGAAAGAAAATGATCATGTGTTTTATAGGGGTTTAAGAGTCCAGCAAACAGGAAGGACAGTAAATTTCCTTTCATAGTCCTTGAACAGTTTGAAAAGTTTTGTGAAAGTTATTGTTCCTAAGATGCAAACTAAGACAAAAGATGTTCCTCGTAACCAACCAGAACATAATTTCTTATGCATCTGTTTTCCAACCTTGGGCATAAATCACTACTACTGTCATTTTTATAGCCTCCATCATACTAGAAAATTTAAGTCTCAGGACAGCAGCTGCAAAACAATGGAGACTCTGCATTTAAACACATATATAACATTGTACACTGCATTTTGTCTTGTAGCTAACTACATTTCTGATAATAATTAGTTCAGCAACGCTGTGTCTTCTGGAGAAAGGAGATGAAAGCAAAGAGACAGGAAGACTCAAGATACTGAAGCTGTTGGCTTCGGCGTAGATACTTATATGGAAAGTTTTGATTTTAAAACGCCCTGTAAGTTTTATAGGATTCAGTCTTTGTGATTTCAAAACCAAAGCGGCTCTTCTGAATGAAAGGCCATGGTCGCCTACAGTTTCTCAATATATTTGAGATATCCCAGATTTGAAGAAGATAGAAATTCAAGTCAAGCATTTCTATGTAATTAGAAGAACTTCAGCCACAATGTCTTCTGGAGAAACTCACTCACTTAGTGACTTGTTACTGAGGTGAATGAGGATTGGCAAATGAATATGTCCTGAAAACTAGAGTAGAAAAAATTAGATCTTATGAATCTGCAGTAGCTAAAACAGAGATGTGTCCAAGGCTCTTGGGAAACTTGCTTCTCTCTCCTAATACCTTTGGGTTGTATCTCCAAGTCTTACATGTGATCTTGTCCTTATGAGAGAAGTAGGATTATTTTCCAGATTGTTTCTTCTGAGGGTAGTATGGATAGCTCTCCAGAGCTAACTCAGGAAAAAAATGGTTCAGAAGTAGTAGAATTGTGATTCTCATCTCCAATATCCAGTAATCCTACGTCTTATTCACCCTGCCTTTTGTTTTTCACACTTGTCTTCTGCCATTCTCCCCTGTGCTCTGGAGCATTCAGACTGAATCTGAACAAATGTGAAGAGTGATGTATGGACTGTAAATACAGTTTTCTCTGCTGACTTTGGGCCATTGGTAGTAAATGCATTATCTGGAGCAGCAAGTTTTATAGAGAACATTATGCAAGCGCAGAGGAGCTGTTGTTGACTGTGCAAGTATCAAAGCCTATTGATTAGCTGCTACATGAGCCATAATAAAACTATCATTATTAATTATGATAGAACAGTGTATGTGTGTACAGGTAACCAGCCACCTCTTTTATTTTTTTTCCTCAATTTATTGCTGAGGCACAGTAGATTGTAAGTCACCTTTGCGATTTGAGAGTGAAAAAAAAGAACCTAACATTCCCACGTTATTTCAGACTAAAGGGGATGATACCTTATTGTCTTCCCAGTTTCTACTGCAAGAAATTGGTATTTGTGAGCTGTTCCACACAGAAATAAATGGTTTTATAACCTCTATAATATAGGAGAACAGTAATCTGTTTTTCAATATTAGGTCAAGTTGCGCTCATCTAATCTTGTGTGTTCCTTTCTTGCAGTTTCTATGTTAGAAATTGTAGAAGGAAGCACTCTTATGAAAGATACATTTACCGAGTGAAGATTAGTTGTTTGTTGCTATTGACAGCACTAGGGATATGAAACATGTTCTTTAGAAACATTGGTTGGAGCTACCCTTTTCTTTATGGCTACAGGTATAAAATGCAAAATATATACCAAAATGCTCTATCTTATACAACATGAAAAAGGTAATGTGTCTTTAATCTTGATCTTGTAGCAGTTATTCTGTGTGGTGAGCTATATATGGTTTCTGTTATAATAAACCTTTGAGCTTCAGCTGATTTTTCTCTATATTGCTTAATTTAACTAAACACTGTATGGTGAATAAAATAACTATCAGTAAAAATTAAAATATTGGTGGGGGTGAAAGGATTATTTCAAAGTGGATAAACTCTACTCCTATATAAGGTATGTAAAAGCCTTTTTTGTTTGTGTATCACATATACAAGAGAGCTTCCAAATTAATTCTCCTGTCCTGTATGTCCCCAAAGAGTGACAGAGGAGCTATTATTTTAGAAGGAGATTAAGCTATCTTTTAGACTTGGAGCACTAGATTTAAGATCTTCTTGCTTTTATCTTCTGCTTGTTTTTCTCTTCCCTTCCTCTTTCCCCTCTCAAAAGTGGTAATGCTGGAAGTACTCATTATTTCAAATGAACAAAATTTATTAAGATGTGTGAGAGTAGCAAGGAAGAGAGAAGCTACAAAGGCTTTTTCCTTAATAAGGACATGGTGCAAAAGCATTAATATTGATACATATTCTTTAAGATTATTAATTTCCTTTTGCATTTGGGAAAGACCTTTAGCTGGAATACACTTGCAAAATTGATTTACAATAAGGATATCGTTATTTTAGCTCAGACCAAGAAATTTTCTATTTGCATTGGTGTGATCTGCAGATCTTGCTGTGCTTCTTCCCACCCTCCGCAGGTGCATTGTTGCATTTTTGATTTAGATCATTCCATCTACTTTGGTTTGGAAAGATACACATTTCTATTCTTCAATTTAATTTTTTATTAAATTAATTGATAAATAGCAACATCAGATGATTAGAGAATGGAGGTGGCTGGATGGTAGGTGCTTGAAGTTTAATTCTATGTTATTCCTTCACTGTATTTCAGTCAAAGCAATAGTTTTATAAATAAATGATTGATTGTACAATCTGATTCCTCCTTTTCACTTTTGATTGAGCAGTACTACCTCTGTGTATTTATTTTAAGCTTCTTGTTTTAACTGTGCATTAAATGGCTTTTAAAAGTGAGCTCAATGGATAAGCTTAGGTAACCAAAGCCTCGCAAACTAAGGGTTGGTAGTGTCTGGCAGGGATGCAGCAGAGAGCAGTGGCTGGGGTTTGGGTCACTGCTGCTGAGCCCTGGTCACACTGGCACTTTGGGCAGGTTATTTCCAGTCAGTGAGCCACGCTGAGCCTTCTGTCCTCTGGACACTTTCCTTCTTCCTGTTTCTGATTCAGATGTAGCTTTTGTTATATTGCACACTCAGATGAGAGTGATGGAGACCTAGAGCTCATGGAATAAAGGAAAAGAAGGTGAATACATGCTGTAATAGTCTATTGTGTTTTGGGGAAGGAGCTGTTTATCTTATTATTCTTTCATATACTAGTGCTAGAATAGAAAATCCCAGTACTCATACAGCTCCCTGTGCACCTGACAGGGTAGCAAGGCATGTACTGGAGAATGTGCTGCTTGCAAGGTTGAGGGGGTCCCCAAGGATTAGAATTTATTTTTAAGGGAGAAGGAAGTCTTTTTTTCCTCATCTTAGATAGATTGTAAGCCCACAGTTCAATATCTGTTTTACGTTCCTTTTATCATGTCCTACCTAAGTAATTTTTCCTTAATGTAAGCAATCTTAATCTTTTCCATCTCCATTTTATGAGAAGCTCTGCTCTGCTCCTCTCTCCAGAGCCTTCTTTGGGGGGTGTACGTTAAGAACCATGAGGGGCAAACTGCAGGGTGTGAAGGAAAGATGTTGCTCTGGGAGTAACTGATGCTTCATTAGGGACAGAGGTTTTCTGTTCAGAGGTGCACAGGGTAGAGTTATGCCTTTGCAGAGGATGCTTCTGTTGGGATTACTTATATGGTCATAGGATTTTCAAAATTATTCCCTAAGATAAACATTTTCAACAGAGAAAATGGATTTGTCTGTGTATTTGAGATATGTATATAATACCATTAGTGTATACACAGATGTATTCACTACAGTTATGCATTAAAAATCTGGCTCTCTATTGCAAGGTCAAGAACTGGAGAACTAAGATCTAAATTTGTAATTCTTTGTGCAACCTTAATTCTGTGCATGCTGGATTTCTTCCCACACTTATCTTCCAACGCTGAGCTCTTATCTTACTCAAAGCCCAAAGTGTTTGGATGAGAAGGTCGGATCATGGAATTTGAAAAACATGTCATAATCCTGAAAGGACAGAACAAAGACTCTGTGGCAGCATAAATCTGCCATTTCTTAAGCTGAGGAGTGTGATTTGCAATCTAAACGTTTTAATGCGGTTTATTGGATGTCATTTCCTATTTATTTTGTAAAAGGCAAAGAGAAAAGCAAGTGTGAGTAATTGCAGAAGCTGTTATATGGCACATCATCAGGGTCTGAGAGCCTTCCCTCCAGCTCTGCCACATCACCTCTGGCAGCAGGAATAGGCTGCAGCTGCCAGGCTCCAAAACTGTGGAAGAAAAGTAATCTGTGGAAGCTGAGGTTTCTTATTTTTGTAAGAAGGGATATTTCCTCCCTGTAGAGTGCTGGAAAAGGCAGTAGTGAGGACATGCGGGGTGTCTGGGTGTTGGCACTTAGCTGCTGTCACCAAGGCTTGGGAAGGATGTTCAGCTGGCACCTGCCTTGTCCCAAGAAAAGCAAATGCAAAACGGTGACCTCTGGAATTTTGACATCTCTTGAAGAAAGGAACAAACTGGCTGTCCTAACTTTTTTTGTCACTGCCTTTGCTTTTTCTTCACATACATTGAGAAAATATGCAATAACTTGTGGAGAGGATATGAATTTTATTTTAGATGTTGAGTTTTTCTTCCTCCTATAAAAAGGGTACATTGCCTCTTTTACTTACATTTAGTAACATTGCTTTGATGAAACTGAGAAAATGCTTTCCGAGAATTCAAGGTATTTATATTTACCTCTGTCCACAAACAAAATACCACTTTTTGAATAACATATTATTCAGGTTCCTATCATGTCACTGATAATTGTTATTAACAGACTATGTATTATTCTTCCCAGTAGACCTGCCAAGCCAAAGAATGAAAGTGTAAGGAAGTAGAATTAATAATTCTGTTGCAATGCATCATATAGATAAGGCAGTAATTGCAAGGTCAGATAGGTGTACATAGATAGATGGTTAACTGGTTGCGCTGTAATGAAAGCACAGGCCTTTTACATATGTTTATGAATAATGTTTCTCATAAAGACACTAGATTTATTGTCTACAAAACCATCTTCTGAGCCAGAAATGATCAACACTCATGGTAATGAAATATTAAAGATAAATTTGCGAATCGATATTAGAAGTAAATTTCAAGCTTATAACTTGCTGCTCAGACATTCCTTATTCCACAAATGAGATACATGAAAAATTCTGAAAAAGAATATTCTATCTCTTTTTCTGTTAACGTGTTTACCAATCTCTTTTTAAGTGATGTGCCTTCTCTTAGGCCTAAATGAAAGAAAATAAAGCTTCAAATCACTGACAAAAGGTGAAGTTGAAAAATACATTGCATGAGTTTTTCTGAGAGAATCAGTATATAGTTATATTTCTTTATGTTATAAGAGACACAGGAAATAGATTTGTTGGTCTCCTAGCAACTAAGAGTCTCAGAATTTTAAAGCTGCAGATCAAACTTCTATTACCTGCTTAGAAGTACAGATGGATGTGTATTAACAAAAACAATTTCTGCAATAATTTCAATAAGCCACTGAAGTATTTTGTTGTAATCTAAAAATAAGATCTGGCTTTCTAGATCAATATCAATCCTAATCACAATTTGGCAATAACTAACATCTTTCTGGTGTTATTTAAGATATTTATCAAATTCTATTAAATATGTGCTTTGAGCCTCTTCAGGGGAAAAATAAGAACAGCTGTTGGGAGAAAGGAAGATGGAACTCCAGAAAAAATAATACTTTTTTTTTTTTTTTTTTAAACACATCTAGTTGTGTATTTTAAACTCCAGTTTGTTTTTAGTCCTTTTTCATGCTAATACTTCTTTATGCTTTGAAATTCAGACTCTAGTTTGTCTTTTTTGCTAAAATACTTTGCAGCACTGGCACCTACAACTTCTGTGTAGTAGCTTCCCAATCAGTGTGTTTCCCTGCTTAGATGCAGAATGTTCTTCAGGATGAAAAGATGGCCTCTGGCCACATCTCAGGTGTTCAGGTACCCTCTCAGGCACTGGAGCTCAGCGCAGTGCAGGTCCTTCCAGCTGCTCCTTGCAGTGCCCCTGGTTCCTGGGCATGGAGCAGCGAGGTTTCCTTGCTGCATGAAGTGCTTTGCACAGCATTCCCTAATTCACACCAGAGAGCACAGCAGTTCAGAGGAAATTCTTGATTCCAAGATTGTAAATATAAACTTAATGGTGGATAACATATTCATGAGTTGAATTCTGGGTTGAATAAGGGTGGATGCTTCTGTTTGATGCCTTATTCTAGCAGCTTGAAAGACAAACTGCATTATTCTCAAATGGGAAGTAGCAAACAATGGGCTGAAAAAGACTCCAGGAAATGATTATGGAATAAAAATAGAATAGAATCACAGAGTGCTTTGGACTGGAAGGGACCTTAAAGATCATCTTGTTACAAGCCCCTGCCATGGCCAGGGACACCTTCCACTATCCCAGGTTGCTCCAAGACCTATCCAACCTGGCCTTGGATGCTTCCAGAGATGGGGCAGCCACAGCTGCTCTGGGAAACCTGTGCCAGAGCCTCTCCACCCTCACAGGGAAGATGACAAATAACTGGAAGCCATGATGGTTACAAATGAAGGACAAACTAAATTTGATGAATATTGTTTTGGACATAAATAAGTAGTTTTGAAGTGTATTTGTGTGGTGAAAAAATAGTTACTTAAGATGTATTCTGTTACTTACAGTTTCCCTGGACCCTTTACTGGTGTTTAACTGGAGTCAAAGGTCCTGGACATTGTGTGTGAACAATAGTCATACCTAGAGGTAAATAACTAGTGCTAACATTGTTTTAGGATCAGTGTTGAGGCGTATTAGTAGTTGGCTTAACCTTGCAATGTACTGTGATCTGGGGCAAATTGCTCTGTAGTTATTGCAGATTTATTGTCTTATTTCTGGAATGAGATGTAGTATGTGGAACATGGGACATAAAATCTAATCCATCTGATATAGCTTTCTGTTCTTGGTGGCGCAGCTCATACTCCTTTTTATGGGTGTTGATTTTATATTGTGTCTTTTCATCTGAATCTGAAGTTTTTTTCCAGCTTGATCAAAGCCACTTTCCCTACCCTGAGAGTATATCTATTTTCTTCTTTTGTCACAGTTGTGTCTGACTCTTGGGCTGTGAGGAAGGAGTTAGGAGCCTGAGATAAGGCGGGCAGGATGCTCCTTGCCTTCTAAGTTAAAATTACAATTTAATGCATTTGGACTGTCACGATACCTTTCCTACTATGTAAAGTGTCTTCTGGTGCCCCACAAGGTTTTATAAATATGGCAACTTGATTTATTTTTGCAGATTATCTGTGTGATTTGAATCTAAGCAATCTCCAAATGTGGTAGGATCCAAGGAAGAACAAACATCTGTTTTCCACAGCTCATTTGTTGGCATTACTGGTGTTCTATCCCTTGCAGTGGAGTCCTGGGAACATGGGAAATTCTGCGTTATTTCAGTGAACTGTCTTAAATACACACTCTGTCCCTTGGGCTTTCCTGGCTCTTCCTCCTGCCACAGCAAAGGCACTCAGGGCTGTGCCATCAGTGCAGCTTCCCTTCTCCCTGCAGCTCTCTTTCCAGCCAGAGAGCAGGAAGGGCCAGGCTCACCTGCTGCAGTCAGCTCCCTTTGGTTTGGATCACACTCCAGTAAGCTGATAGTTTCTCCCATTTGTCACCACAACATCGATCCACTTTAGGCTCAGCTCCTGCCTTCAGTAGCTTCCTTCTGTTCCTTTTTTAAAAAAATTTGGGTAATGAGTATCATTGAAAGCTGTCACAGAAAACAACAAAAGAATGGCAAAGTTCATCTCTTAAATTTCTGTAGTACTTGCAGAATGAGCATAGTGTTAAATTAAGGTTCTTTTCATTAAGAAAACATGGCTGCTTTGTGGCAAGAGTATAGCTTGTATTTGTTAATTTATTTCTGCCCATGCATAAATACAGCTGAGATTTTTCTTGACATTTAGTCTATCTGAGAAACTATAATTTTGCCCAGACTAAGGTTTTTCCATGCAGAAGCTATTGCTGTGTTGCCCTTGAAGCTTTTAACAAACTGGGTGCCAGGAAGTTGGCCTAAGAATGCAACACTCCCTACACAGTAATGTGAACTATTAAGCAAATGGCACAGAGTAATGTTCTTTCACTGAGCAAAAATGCTCTCATTTAGGTAAAATTTCAGCCTGCTGTTGGCTGTTACAAGCCAGAATGGCAAAGAGAAATAAAATGTAAAAGCAATATGAGTTTGAATCAAATTATGATAAGAGTCAGATGGTGCCATTACACAGATATCCCCATAGGCAGGCATTAGGAAAATTTGCCATAATGGTATGCTGAAATATCATTCTCTGGTGGGAAGGCCACCGAGATTCTCAAATCAACATTTAACTCTTTCACAAATCTCAGACAGAAGCTGGACATTTGAGCAGAGAGGAGCCCCACTGATAGCAGTGCTTGTGCTCTGCTGGGTTGGAGCTATGAACCAAACTGGACAATTTTCTGCAGTGATTTATTTGCTTTGGAACTGATGGTGTCGTGCCTGGGCATGACACGTGCAGTGTGACTGTGCAAGTGACCCAGAGAAACCTGTGTGACAGAACAGAGTCCTTCCCAAAGGGAAGTGAACCATTTCTGCTGCCGAGCTCCTACTGATGCCAACAACCCCACCCAAAGCAGTCAGATTTCTTTTTTGAGTGTCTTGAGAAGTGCGAAGTTTGCAGTCTGAACCATAAAGATAAGTACTGCTTTGTACTGCAGGAAAATACAGAGTTAAATGAGTGTGACTAATTAAAATGTTTTGAAGTAGGGTATGTTTTCTCTGAGCTTTTTGCTTGAGTTTGATGTCGGGTTTAAGCGAAAGAATTTAGGCACACAAACATTCTACATCTGTGTATTCTGCTTAGAGAAGGAATGTTTGGTTGAATTAGATGAATTTTTGGAATGTGTGAAATTCTACAGATTTACGTAAGGGGAAATATGCCCTGTGCTGTCCTACAAGCATTTGTATGTCACTTTGCAGGCAGGACAAGGACTTGAGGAAGCAATGAATTCTGAAGCACTGGTCATCAGGCAAATATTTGAGAGGTTTGACTTCTGAGCTGCAGAGCTGCTCCATGAGCCATCGGCTGCCTCTGTGCCTCTGTTTCTGCATTTGCCATCTGCCTTCTCCAAATACAGTCTTACCTCCCTGGGGCAAATACCATTTTTTGCTTCTGTTTGCAGTGCCTTGCACAATGAGACACTATTCCTGGCTACATTAGTAATGTGAACAATATTTGAAAAGAAGCATAAGTGTGTGAGTGACTGTCCAGAATTTATTAGAGACTGGGGTGTTTTATGCTTCACACTATTTCTTGCCTTCAGGCTAGGGTGGTTCACAGACTGACTGTGACTGGCATACCTGGACTCTGTCACCTTGGGAGGATTTTGTTTCCCTGCCTTTACTTGTTTGTTCCCTTTTTTTTTGGTAACAGGCTAAATGGTCTTTCCCAATGCTGTGTTGCTTGAAGAGCCACCTCACCTGGTACATGAGCAAAAGAGTCCATTAAATTTTTATTTATTAACGAGATACGTACAAGCATTTCAGAATAATCGGGATGAGAAGTGTTACAGCTGGCCCTGACACTGCTAGTTCTTCACAGCCTCTCTCAGGCTCCTTGGGTCATCCCTCTCCCTGCATGACGTGAGCATCCTGGACTTTTGGACAAGACAAAATGTCCTTAACTGTAATTATGAAATGCCAGGAAGGGCTGAATTACTCACTACAAATAATTAGGCTAGAAAGAATATGAAAAAGTTACACGTGAGTGGCATTCTGGTTTCTCTCCGTAAACAGGACAGTATCTCCCAGCTCCACTGCACACCTTCACGTGTGTGATTCCCATGGGTTTAATGCTTGTATTTTGGTTTGAAGCATCCCATCAAGTGTGGCAGGCTCCCTATCCTTCTGCCAGACAAGAGAGAAGGTTTCCCTCAGTCTCCAGTATCTGATGTGGTAAAAAGACTCAGAGGATTTTCCTGTTTCCCACGCTCCAAACAGGTCCTTTTGGGAATGCTTCTGTTCTGTTGGCCTTCAGAAGGATTGCTTTTAAGGGCTGTGTGAGGGAATTTGAAAGTGCCTCGTGGGGTTAGAGTCCCATGAACAGCATGAAGTGCAGATGCCCTTATCTGTGTGGGTGTCTTAGAAAATCCTGTATTAGGAGCCAAAGTCACCTTGAAAGCTGAGAATCAAATTCTGTCTTTAATCTCTGTGTGTTTTGACATTCTGTTTGAGCTGTGTAACTATTACACCTATGTCACTTCTGCATGTGTTCTCCAGAATTTGTGAGAAATAGTAAAGGAAAAACTATTCCAGGGTATTCCAGGGTGAAAGCTGTAGAAGAGCACCTGACTGAGGCAGACTGTTCTATGGCATGACATTCATATTCTAGGGGGTCTAGAGGAAAGTATCCGTGGAAAAGTTTTTTTGTGTCTTTGGACACCTTATTTCATGTCTTGCTCTACCTTGAAAATACAGATAGATGTGTAAGCAACCCTCTATCTAACCAAACCCATGTTCCCTCCTGGCTAGAATAATTCATGATAACTGTGCAAAAATTGTGCTTGTTAGGTGGGCTAATAGCAACAAAATGATAGAGACCTATTTGAAATACAGCCTCCATTAATAAAGGTCTGGGCATTCATTGGTGTCATGCTAAATGCCTCTCTTTTTTATGAAATGTTCATTCTGAAACACAAGAAAAGTAATTTCTTATTGTATTTTTTTCCAAAGTATCTATCAAATTATGTTGAGTATTTGCAGAGCAATAACTCAGGATTGACTGGTGGAAATCTTATAATCCAGGAACGTGACCCAGCACAATATCATCCTAATTTCCTCTGTGAGGATTAATTCTGCTGTTTTCCTCCTCCATGACAGTGAATTGAGCATGTAGCAAACTGTGCATAGTGAATGCAGCCTGATCCCCTGTAATCTTTGCAAACACTTCAAGTGACCTTTTTGTTGAATGTCCTTTAAAAGCTTCTAGGATATTATCAAAAATAGCCAAAGAAATTACTGACAGAGCAAGCAGAACTCCATTTCTTCTCCAGCTTTGTTGTACAGCACACATCTTTGCTATGGAAAGGTTTGTCTTCTTCACTGACTGAGTTTGGTTTTGCTTTCTCTTGATTAATCAACTGTTTATTTTAAACTGAACTCATGTAGAATGAATGCTAAGCTAAAGGAAAAATTCCTGGATGTGTAGTGAAGCAGTGTTTCTTCTCTCTTGAACGCCGGAGTGCCTGTACACCAGTGCAGCTGAGTGGGAACCACTGTGGAATGATGTTTCAGCTGCACCTGCACACCTTGTGCTGCAGGCAGAGGCCGACCAGGTACACCCAGAGAAGACTGTGTGGGACAGATGCCAGTGGCAAACTGGGTCACTGGCTAATGTTAGGCTACAAACATGAGCCACACTACTGCTTCTCCTGCCTGCCTTACTACTCCTCCAGGAGGCACTGTTTCCAACATGAGCGCTTCATTGATCTTTCCACTTGTGTAAACGGACTTTATTTTTGCCTGACTAGACAAAATTTTCCTTTTTGGCAAGGCAGGCCATTTACCAGAGATCCTTCCTATTACCCTAGATGCTTCCTGCATGTCAAACACATTGGGTCGCTCTGGTGTACACGAGGCCCCCCTCAGCACCTGTGTGTGCAACAAGAACTCTTGTGTCAAGAGAATACTTCTTCAAGTTCTTAAACACCTGTGATTCTGCCTAATAAAGTCTGTGTAGCACATAGCTTTTATACGAAAGTTAATGATGCTTTAAGGCAGCGTGTTAGGTCTGTGCTTTGGTGGGAACAGCTGCCATCAATTTCCCTTGTGCTGTTGGTTTGTGTGTTTGACAATCCATCCATTTGTTTTCCTGGCCTCATCCATCATTGGCTCACAGTGCTTTCCAACAGTTGTTGTCTTGCTACCAGCCTCTAATTTCACGTCCTTAAATTCATCAACAGGTTGTATTTATCTTGATTGACAATTCATCACAATTACTCCTGCAATGGAGAACAAGTTTTTTAAAAAAGTAAGTCCCTTTCATGCATGTGCTGTAGCTTATATGGAACATATCATCCCTGTTGGAATGGAAACCTAGAGAAAATGGGACTATGTCACTGGTCCTACACTTCACTTCCTTCCTCCCCAAAATCTTTGACAAAACACTGTATAATACTTGTAACCCTGGAAGGAGCTCAGTTTGCTCAGTTGGGGCCATTTTCTCACCTGCTGTTTTCTGCTTTACTTATGCTTGCATGTATCAAGAGTTCATCTAGACAATCTCTCAAGCTTTTATCACCATGACAGCTGAATACCCCCATCCTTGATCTTGACTAAACCTCTTCTTTCAATATATAGAGTTTGAGATGTTATTTGGAAAAATTACGGAATGTAACTCTGTGTTGTCTGCAGATAACAGATGGAACAGGGGCTGAGCGAGCTGCTTCTTGCAGCAGCCCATTTTGCCCACCAGTTCTGTCCTGTTTAGCACACTGATCTATCTGCAAGAAATTTTCTGTCTGGGTTTTTTTACAGTTCTTTATTCATGTGGCTTTCCCAAGGGGTTTTAGAGCACAACTGAGCCTTTTGGTGGCTGTCACAGTTTGGACATCTCTATGCTGGTCACTGTTGGTGTTTGCTGAGGGCATTTCTCAGTGAGTGAATCAGTGTTGTGCTGTAAAAGCAAAGCATTATGAGATCTAAAAGAAAGCATAGGGAAGGGTTTGTAGATCTGTCCCCTCCATTTGTCTTACCCTGGCAGATCTTAAAGACCTGCTGAGCTCAGTGTGGTTGCCCCACTGAGCAACCTGTGAGTGCTCTTTCCCTGTCCCCTCTGCCTGGCTGGTGGCTCTGGTTGTAGCTTCTACAGCTACCACCAGTGGCTCTGGACCCTGACCCCCACCCCACCTGACACCCAATCCCACTCATGCTTCTAGAGACCAGAAGCAGTTTTACCTTCCCTCCCAAATATTTCTACTCATTCATTTCCAATGTCCGGAATGACTATGATATAACTGTGGAGAACCCCCACCCCAACAAATCCCCACCACTTGTTGGAAAGTCATTTACTCCCACTGAGAGCACCAAGAGTTAAAATTTCTTTGTAGTAAAGTGATGCTGAGAAGCAGAGACTCATTGCAGTAAAGCCCATGGTCACCAGAAAGCCACTGCTCCAGATGGTTTGCACCTAAGCAAAATCCTCAAAGCTTTGATAACCTTGTCGTTTCTCTTATATGGGTAAGGAACTTGAAGCATAAGGGACCAAAAGGACTTAGCAAAATTTCTGAGTATCCTGTGCCAGAAGAAATTCTTCTCTGAGATTGTCCAGATTTATTTCCTATCTCACCAGAGCCATTTCTTCTCATTTGCTTTTCATAAAGAGTTTTTATAGTACAGATTTTACTTTTGTTTTCTTAATGAGAATATTGCAGTGTTTGAGATACCTGCTGTTTTGGTTCTTGTCTGGGCAAGCAGGATAACTAGCTGGGGATTTTTCAAAGAGTTTCAAATGAATTATGTCTCTGTCAATAGTAAAAAGTGATTCTATATGATTAAAATACGCAGAAGGGTGAAATACACAGAAAGCCCTGTGATTATACAATGACTCGTATTATGTAAATATGCAGAGCACTTTTCTGAAATGGTGGTCTAAACAGGTGATTTTAGTGTCTGATTAAAAGTCTGTCCTTTGTCCTAAGCAAATCCCAGGAACTTGCAAGGAGGTTTCTCTTACTTTGGCTTTTCTTTCTTTTCAGTCATTTTTTTTTTTCTTCAGTTCACTTTGTGAGAGAAAGGAGGACACATCTTTCACATTTTTCTTGGTCACTTCAAATCCCATCAATACCCTTCTGCCAAGCAGGGGTTTGAGGTGGTCCAGAACAATTTTCTATTCATCTTCCTTTCCTGTCCAAGCTGCTATCGACCTTCTTTCAATTCTTCTCTTTGATGATAGTTAACCTTGTCCCTTGCATGTTTCTCTGTCTGATTTCTGGCTTTTTAATAGGCACTTAGTTCTACGGTTTCTCAAGTGTGAGTTTGGTGCTTCAGTTCATTGGTGCAGCTTTCATCTCCTTTTTGATTGCAGACTGTAATAACTTCCCATTTTGAAAGCAGAAGCATTCTCTGATTTTACTGTGCCGAGCTTCTGTGCTCTACAGTTCTTACAGACAATCCCAGTTTGTCACTGATAGAAGTATTTTCCTTTTCCCTCAGGTCTCCTTCTTTCCCAGTATTCTCTCTTGTAGTGGGGCTCTTTCTCGCATCCTTAAATAGAGATGAAGTTTTATTAGATAACTTTAAGTTGTTACTAAAGCTGCTTCCAAAAAAAGAAAGGGTAACAAAAGCCTGCTTATCTGAATTGGGTTTCTCAATGTTCTCTTAATATTTAGCATAATCTCTTACCCACAACCAACTAACTTTAAGCAGTGCAGCGTTGGTGTTACACACAGTTCCAGGTTTCACCAGACATTTCCTTTGAGCTAAGCAAAGGTGAGCTGGAAGCGTGTTAAGTTTCTGTTTGTTGGAGATAGTTGATTAAAATTGGGGCATTTTTCTACAGGCTAGGGAGAAAGCCACTTACCATGATCTGCTAGGGAGCTGCTAAGGGCTTCCACGGTGTCCAAATTTTCATCTAATTTACTTAGCAGCAAGCCCATCTCTAGACTTATCTCTCTGCCTCATTTCTACTTGAGTGCTGACTTCTGAAATTAAGTTGTTGGTTTTTTTTTTAATCTCATTGCTTGATGCAGTGGCAACTTTTCTTTTGGTTCCAGTGCTTCCCATAAAGCTCAGGAGTGCAAAGAAAGAGCTTCAGGGTAAGGCAGAATTGCAACCATTTTGTTTTGCTTAATCTATCGATCTGGATCCTTTAATGAAGACTAACACAGCAGGCCTCCTGCAGAGGTACTTTGTTAGTGACTTTCAAAATACAAAAGGCTCGTTATCGTGCAAAGTGAAAATCACTCTTTTGTGCAGGGTAGAGTGTACTGGTCTTTGAGTGCCACAGAGACCCACCAGTCCTACAGTAATTTGCACTCATCAGGGAAAAACCTTGTGTCTGCTGTGATGATGTGCTCAGAAGTTAAAAGTTTCTTGGCAGGTCACTTTTAACTACCTTGCTTATTTATCTGGCAGGAGAATACCTGTTTTGTAGGCAGGAGTCAGGGTGAAAAGAGCAGTCCAAACACCTGGTTATGAATATTTTTGCACATTTCATTTCTTGCCTTTTTATTTCCACATGCTACACTTTGATGGTTATAAAGGAAGTTGACACTTGTAAAGACACTCCTTGAAGCACTTTATTCTTGTTTTCTGAAAATACCTTTGTAAGCAAGATATGCCAGAAAGCAAGGTGGGCTCCTAGTGTAACTAAGGCTCTTTTCCACTTATAGGTGAGTGGTTGTTTTTATCTCTCCTGTTTGCAAAAGTGGGTTTCATCCTGAAAAAACAGGTCACCTGCTCCATTGCTAAGTGTTCTTTTTAAAAACAATATCTATATTGAAAGTTTCATTGAATGGGAACCATAGTATCACCTCAGATTCCTATACCTCCAGTCCTCAGGAGTGAACAGATCTTTTATGAAAACTTAGTGAGGCTGTCTGCCAAGAGTAAGGAAATACATTTGTTTACTCACTGGAACAATTTTCACAAATCAACTCACAAAGGTGCTTTGCTGTCCCTTTGTATCAGTTTATCTTCCAGCATTGTATCCCAGATAGGCAGAACGGAGGGATCTGAGCAGGGAAGCTTCTTCCAAGTTCCTATAAAATGTGCCATGCTTATAAGTGTTGTGAGATTAAAGTAAGATGGAGCAGAAACAGATGCACTTTTAAAAACTGCATAACTAAAGAAAATCATCTTCATAACTGATTGAAGTTCTACTTTCCCCTGTATACTGTCTTTTGCTAAACTTCTCTCTTTGTTAAAAGCTTGAACCCCCATGACCTGATTTATAAATAGATCCCTCCCTCAGCCAGTACTTCAAGCCAGATTTTCCTACAACTCCCAGATTTTTGGCACACAGGTATCAGGCTATTCAGAGGGACCTGTTGATAACAGCAGCTTTAAAGCCAATTGAAATATGCCATCCTATGCCAGAAGAGAATGCAAACTCTTTGGGTCAGGCTTTTAGAAATAACTCTATTTGATTTGCTCCCAAAATATTGTCAATGGATTTTAATGTGGGAACTGGCTGGAACAGAGAACAAGTGTCTGGTCACACAATGGGGTCTTGTCACTCTCTGTAATCATCTTTCTGGAGAGAAAATTTTTGTAGTGTTTCAACAGTTGAGCTTTGCAATGTGAAATATTTTTTAATGCTTAAAGTGAAATCCTTCACTTTTCCAGTTGACTAAGCCAGCCCAAGTGCTAGATTGCTAGCTGTGGAATGTGCCTCTCTGCTGACTAAAAGGATCAGGGCACAGTTATCATCTGAAAATACAGCCCCAAGTAAAGAGGCATTCCTCCCAGGTTACAGGATGCACTTATTCTTCAGCAGTTTTGAAGATTTTCCAGCATCCCCAGGGATGTCACCCTGACCTAATTTACATTGTCAGCATAGCTCTTTGCCCAAGGAGTATGATTGCCAATGAATACGGATGGCAAAACCATGACAGAAGTCTAAATATTTTTCCAAATATACATAAATTCCACACGGCTTGTCTGTGGAGGGAGCATTTCCCGTGTAAATCTCTCAACAAGTATAACTAATTACTGTCACACTGTCTTCTTTGGGGATGCGAGACTGACTCTAAAAAGAAGGGAGCTTGCTTTTGTTCGTTCCTTCAAGAGGGCCCGATGGGATTTGGAACGTTTGGACTGTGGCTGGTGACGGATCTCGGCTGAGAAGCGCCGGGCGCGTTGGAGGCTGGCGTGTGTGACCCGGCGCGATGTAAAGGCTGGGAGAACTCCCCGCGGGAGAGCAGAGCTGCTCCTCTGCAGGGGCCCTGTAGAACACTGCTCCAACTGGGCTTAGGAACGCAATTCAGGGAGTGGGTATCCCACGAGGGTGGTGAGACACTGAGTAGCGCTTGCAGTCTGAGACAGCTGTCGGCTTAGCTACTTGTTAGGCACAGGAGCATAACCCCATCAAATACTTTTGGAATAGCACAGGGCTACCAAGGTAAAAAAAGCTTCTTCCTCCAAAAGTTCAGATTTAGCTCCAGTCGCTTCTGTGGTGTGTTTCTCTAAAATGAAGTTGGCCTAAAGACTTTGAAAGAAAATTCAAAAGCACTAACCAGGCTGATAACTTTTTTTTCTCTAGAAAACCTATACAAGAAGGAGTTTGCCTGAAATGTTTGACTTTCACAGGAGGTGCTTACAGATTTTTTTAATCTCAGCAAATTGCACCATGCACATTTGGAATGTAGAAAAGGCAAGAACTCTCTCATCCTCCTGCTTTTTAAGAATTAATAAATACCACTATTTAGTATTTTCTATTTTGTGCCATCAACGTTTAAAATTCAGCAGATTGAATTTCACAGCAGGTTTGGTGTAAGCCTTTAATCTTAATAATGATCCCTTGATCTACCATGGTCTGTCCAACTTGGAGGTTATTAGAGGTCCCTTCTGGGAAGTTTCCAGCTGTTTCTGTTTAGTTCATGTATATTTATTTACATGACTTTTTAACCCCATTTGATAACAGAAAAATAGGGTACGATTTAGCTGCAAATACTGTTGATCATTTTCCAGAGAACTAAGTACAGCAAGGGAAAAGCAACATATGGCACCATTTTCTTTACTGATCACTTATTATGTACTGTTGTGACCTCATCAGTGCCTTTGGTTGTACTGCTATAGGTTAAAGAAAAAGGCTGGAGTATTTTTCCCCTTAAGCTTTCAGACAAAAGCAAATGTGACCTGGAGGTAATTTGTGCATACATCATACCACACTGAAAAGAGCGTAATTTCTGTCTGGGAAAATAAGATAGACTTTTTATTGTTGTGTTTATAATTAGATTTTAAAATCTTATTTTTGTTAAGTTGGAACTCATCTTCCTGCATTGCTGTTACATTTGTGCTGAGAGCTCACATTTTCATCATGACAACCCCCCCTGAATTCAGCTAACAGCTTTTTAGTTTAATATTAATATTTTGCCTCTAACACTATACCGGGATCCTGTGTAATTTCTAAATATTATAAGACTTGTTCTGCTACTCTTTTATCAGAATAGTTCAGCTATTCTTGCAGAACTGCTTGCAAAAAAGAACCCCTTGCAAAATTGCTTTGTCAAATTGCAGTCAAAGTAGTCATGTTGTTCAGCAGAGGATGGCTCAATGTGAGTTTGAATGAATAATTTTAAAAATGCATGAATTAAAAATAATAAATTCTAATTGTTTGCACCAAAAAAAAAAAAAAGGGAAATATGGAGAAATTCAAGGAAGAAATTGCAGAGGATACGAGCAAATGCTCCTCTCAGTTATGCCAGAGTGGCTTTGTTGTCTCCCCAGTCCATCAGTGCCACTCTGTTGAGCTGCTGGTGGTAATTTGTCCCATGAAGATTAATGACCTGGGGAGAACAGAAGAAATTAGTTGGGTTTGATTTTTCAGACTGCCTAATTCAACTTATTCCTGTACAGAATTTTGGAAGCACTGGACTAGAACTTCAAAATGCTGTATCATGGGCATTGGAGGTAATTAGTGACAGTATGTATGAAATTTTTAAAATGCTCTGATATGATAAACACATTAATTTCTGTGCTATTGATCACAAAAGCATTATGTAGTCAGGAGGTCAGGGCCCTGCTATGTGATCACATCCTGAGTTGTTCCAGGAAAAACCTGTTAGTTGTAAAGCAACATTAACTCTGGTGGCATTGAAAGAACAAAATGTGGATTTTAGCTCCTTGTGTTTGGTGGCCTGGAGAGGGTATGGCCTGTGCAGCCATGAGCTCTGGCTGTCACTTTCCCACATGGAATTACAATGCAATTTCTATTTGAATTTTTGGGAATCAGCTACTTCTCATGTAAAGATTGTGTTACATACCTACACTATTTTTATGTACTGATACACAAAAAGTGATTTGTATACTGGCACTCTTACTCTCATTTGATAAGAAAGGGGTTTTTCTTAACTTTTTTTTTTTTCTGGTATATGCTGAAAATGAAACAAATCCTCTGCTGTTGGCATAAAATGAATCAGGAAAAACCCCAAAGAATACCTATGAAATCTGCACAGAGAAAAAGATTCATAATTTTTCCATATGCCGCTTGATATTCTGTGAGCTGCTGACCTTTCTTGCATTATTAAAGATGCCTTGACTAATATTGCATAGTGTCTCTGGCAGATTTTGATGGTAATATGCTCTGGAGAGTCTTCCATAGGCAAAAATTCCTACCAGGACTAGGACAGGAGAGCTTCAAAAGCCTGAATTTGAAATATGTCACTTGAACTATGTATTCTGTGTACTCAGGTGTAAGCATGAGGAATAATTTAATTGAAGAGTAAGAAAAAAGTCTTGTAAAAAGACTGCCAGAGTGTACAGAGGGCTGTGGAAATAACACTGAGGAAAATAATGATACTTTGCTCATTACCTCTACTATTGTGATGTTAGCTACACATTCAATACTCTTACAAAAATAATCAGAACTGGATAAAATGAAAAAATTCAATTCTTGTTCTTTTGCCTGAGGATATTGCATCCTAGAATATAAAATTACATGGATACACAGAAAAAATATAATGGTATTCAAGTCCAAAATGAAAATGAGTTTTTGAGGTATGTATTTAATTGTATTCAAATCTTTAAAGATGTTTCCCTGGTATTTTCAAGCAAAATACATTATTAGCAATATTTTTCCTGATAAGTGAAACAGAAGAAGGGGAATTCCTGCAAAAGTCCATGTTTCAGATACAATCCAGAGCCTACTTTTGGGGACCAAATCAGAGATGTGGTATTAAATGCCATGAAAGGTATGAGATTTGAACTTGATGTTCTTTGTCCTAAAAAGCCCTTTTACAGAGTCATCATATGGGCAGTTGCAGAGCTGCTGTCCTGCTATTTCCAATCTGGCAGAAGAGGCTGATGCCAAAACAAATTGTGGTGAAACACAGCAAAATAAACATGGGGAATAGCTCTTTCTGATGTGTGCAAACGGTGCTTTAAAAGCCTGACTACAGCTGCGGTCTGGAGAACCTGGGGTACAGGTAGGGCCTAAAGGAAGGGTCTGCCAAGGAATAACCTCTTTAAGTGCTGGAAAACTGGCAGGAGAGGCTGTTCAGAGCTCGGGTTGAACTTGAAACTCGTCCAGAACTGTGGCAGCCCTGCAGGAAGGGGGGTGCAGCAGAGGGATTAAAGCCCTGCTCAGGGGCCTGGGAGTAAAAGGCTCTGCAGGTGAGCAGCTTAGCAGGACCTTAATTGGGCAGTGGGGGAGCATCCCTGGGAGATGCAGAGGGAGCAGGTCAGGGAGGTTGGTGCTGGAGGAACAGCTGAGTGCTATTGCCCAGCTACGTTACAAAGACTGGTTGAACTTTATGGCTCCCTCACACGAACGTGCTTGCCAATTTCTTGAGCAATTTATGTAATTTTACAGATGAAAACGTGACTGTGGGTAGATAAGTGGCCTGTTCATATTCCACCCCAAATCATGCAAATGAGCACCAAACCCCGAAAGCACACTTTATCAATTTGAATCTTGCATAATTAATAATAAATTTGCTTAACTGTGGGAGAGTGATGAATCTATTTTGTAGCATGTTTACGAAACATTTTAGACTGTTTATCTGAGGTTATTGCATTGCCATGGTGCTGTTTGGGGAATGCAAAGCACTACAGCATGAGGGGCATTATAATCCCTTATTTATACCCTTGCAGATCCTGCCATAAGTGTCCATGTTGTTTGAGGCAATAACCCTGGCTAACTTAGCAGGTGCTCTCACCATATGTCAGAGCCCTGTAACTGATCACAGACATATGTGCAAAAATTAGCAATAAAGCAATGTGAAGGCTGTAGTGGCTATAGTGTAGATTTAATCCTCTGCTGTGCTGGGCTTATTGTCTCTGCTGTGCCAAAGCATCTAAACGTGTGTTTAGCTTCGAGCCTGTCATCAGTCCTAAAAAAGTCAATGCAAAACTCGAGCCTTAAATACTCTGGACAGTAAACATTAAACACCGTGAAGGAAAAAAATATATTGACAACAGGACTTTTCTTCCAATGCATTCAGCCACTTTGTTTGCCTTACATGCAGTTCTTTAGGTACTGCCTCTGTTCTTTGCATCACACGAGCATTGAGGCATTTGCCCTCAATGTGCTGAGCAAAGAACAAAGAACGGTCCCTGCTCTGAAGTGTTTAAGTCCAAAAAATTATGAAACTAGTAGCTTACCTCACTTTTAATTCTGCTGACTGAACTGGGTGCAAAAAGCACACACGGGCCTTGCATCCTCATTCTCCTTTCTTATTTTGGGGACATTTTGAAATTTCCTATCATGTCTTCTGCCATGGGAGCAGGGAGCCACAGCCTCCTTTTGCTCTTCTTTCCCCATTTCCATACCACAGCTCTCAGCTTTCTGCATGTTGACATTTAATTTCTTCTTCAACTCCTCCCAGGGTGGCAAAGGTGAGGTGGGACTTTTGTGCCGAACAGTCCTGTGATGTGTAGGGCATTAATAACTTCCTTTTGTTGTGGTTCCATATATAAAGGTGTCTGTAGGGACACAGATGGCTTTGGGTTTTCTATTTCATTTGTTTGCTACCCTCCATTTTCTGTAAAATCAAATTGATTCTTCTCTGCCATGCTTACTGCAATCCCAGAAATATGGACCTTCATCAAGTGCCGGGTGTAAAGTTTCTATATTACATTTAAGTAGAAAAATGCAGGAGAAGAGAGCATGAGACCTCACAGGGTTTGCAGTGCTAATGGACCAGTTATGTGACTGGTGACAAGGACGTGGATCATTTGTTTTGTTCCTTCACTTAGTCTACTTCCAGACCTCTCCTGAAATGTATGAAGGTAAAAGGAGAAAGTCAAAGTGAAGGCAGTTTTTATTGTTCCTTAGCAAGGACTGTAAATTTTTCTGAGTTTCTAGGTAAGACTGCTGTGATATACACCTGTGTAGAAGTTTAAATTGAATTTGATGAGAAAAGGACTGATTTTACTCCCTTGCTAGAAGACTTAATCTAGCAAGGCAAGGTAAGCCTATTCACTTAAATGAGTTTCTGTTGAAACCATAATTCATAATTGGACCAATTAAGAGTCTTTTTAAACAAACTAAAAAAGACCTTGCAAATAGAGTCCTATATTAGCAATATTAATCTGAATTTCAATCAGTGAATGAAAATGACAAGCACAAAGAAGTAGTGGGAACAGAAGTCCCATTTCTCACTATTATAGCAAGCAGATATTTTGCAGGAGTGTGTAACTGAGCTGGAGAGACTCCTTGTGAAAGAACTGCAACAGGTGCTGAATGTTTCTGTCAATGGGAAAGATGGTGTTTGCTGAAGGCAGCTCTTACTTATTTGATAATTTTTCAGACCATATGACAAGAACTGCACAGTGCATTGTTAAAAGCCTATGCTATTAGAGATGCTAAAATGCTTTGGTCAGATCTTTGTCCTCATAATTAAACATGCATGATGGTAATTGATGTGTAATGATAATGAATAAAAGCCAATAGAAGCACTGCTGTTTTAATTTGCTGTTTGTTTGTGTGTCTGTTATAGGACTTCCTTTTAAGGAGAACAATATCTTATTATTTAAGCTATTTCACTAGATTGCACTTGCTATGAATGATAAAATTACAAATGATAAAACCAGTATTGTGCAGTTAGATGATTGATTAATTTATAAATTCAAAGATAAGTTTGTATTTCTGTTTTCAATTTAACGGGAATCTAGAGAAGCTGTTTTCTCAGCAGGTTACCAGTTCTTAATTACCAGCTTCTTGGTCTCTGATGATATGAAAATCTTGAAATCAAAATATTTTTCAAAGTGTTCTCAGTGCTTCTACCTCTGCTCTGCACCAGCCTGAGTTAAGATGCTTATTTGAAACTCAGTTTTGTGCAGTTTTATTGGAACTTTCAGGTGTATAGAGAAAGTAACTAAACCAGATCAGATTATACAATTGTGTGTTTTGATGCAGAGAAATGAGTACAAACAATTTAGCATCATTGGCTTTTGCTGTAAGTTTTTGCTAATGAAATTTTATCTGAGTGATGCACATTATTAAGCTGACAATGTGTGGGATATTCCAGCTGTGGACTGCAGTTGACTGGGTTATACTCTTTCTTATCTTCTATCACATAAGAAGAGACCTATTAGTAGGTTTTTTTTTAATATTCAAAGACTGCAATTAAAAAAAAAAAGACCAAATGGAACAGAGCATGAAACCTCCATTGATAACACATTTGGTGAATGAGATGAAACTCGTCTGTGCATTCAGTAGCTCATCATTTCAAAACTATTTCTTACGGGTTACTGATTTTGTAAACCAGGAAAATGCTAACATAATTTTGTAAAACGGCCGTCAGTCAGATACTGAAAGTGAAAGGGTAAAATTGCAGCTCCTCCTCCTCTATAATTTGCAAGCTGGTACATGTGAAACATCAGAATATAACTCTTCTGTCTTGTGACATTGATTTTGAATGTGAAGTGCAAATGATATATCAGCTCTGGTCAAGAACAGTAAAAAACCTTTCAAGGACAGAATTTTCCTTTTTCTGAGGTCGGTTGTTCTAGAGGCTGCATTTTGAACCCAAAACTAGAAATGGTGAATTCTGGAGGTTTCATTTGCTGTTCATTTTTGGGTATCCCAGAGACCAGCGTTTATTAGAAAAACACACTGAATGGAGTTTGGCTAGTTCCAAGGAACTTTCCTTTCACTTTCATTGGAGTTTTGAGTAGATTAATTATTTGGGGCACTGTGTACAGTCAGCTATGCTGATTTCCATGGCTCTTTCCTAACTTTACTTCCTGGAGATGTGACCTGGTGTAACCATAGTGAAAAAATTATTATTTGCACACCCATGAAATGATATCTTTTCAAAATTCCATAATTTCCAGATAGTGTCCTGCTATTGAAATTTTCTTTGAACAGAGTATTTGAAGGAAAACAGATTTATCTGGGCAGGGGTGAGGAGGATGGGAACCTGTGGGGTACAGGTAGGAGGATTCAGAAGTAAAACACAGTGAGAGCCAAAAGGGGTGTCTGGCTCCCTTGTGATCAGCTGTAAACTCCTGGGGCTGTGAGCTGCCCTTGGCTGGTACTTTATGGTTCAGTGACTTGAAATGCCTGTCCATCCAAGTGAGCACATTTCAGGGAATCTAGGAGTCCTAAAAATCACTTCTAAAAAACTGGGGTTCAGAAAGCCAGAACGGCTGAGTGGAAAAAACTGGGTCTCTCCTTGTTTCTGTGTCTGGTACACAGGAAAAGTGTTTGTAAGAACTCTGAGACTGAAAAACAACACAAATTTCAGTCAGCTACCCCTGGTATCAGGATGAATTTTGGAAACACAGTGTTTCTGAAGCAAGAGAGTTTCTATTAAAGGTTCCTTGTAGAAGGAAAAGCCAATTTACCCTGGGTATGAGCTAAACAAATTCTACAATGTCAATATTTCAGACCAATTGAAAGTCTAAGTTTTGGCCAGATTGACTTTGCATCTTTGTTTTTGCTTTGGTCTTTTGCCCATAATAAAAGCTGCTTTTCAGGGCAACATGAGACCATGCCAAATACTCTGTTATGTGAAGCAGCAACACTTTTTAGATGTGTGCTGCTTCCATGCATGTGTCATCTAGAAATTGCCTGTCTGGAGAACACCAGATGCAACAAGGAATAAGATGACTTGGATAAAATAAATCAAGAGCGGAGTAGGTGACCTCTCTGAATTGCATTGCATACATTTCCACCTGATGAGTTTCTGGAAATCTAAGAAGTGGCAGAAGTTATGTGAGAGTGGAAGAAGTGTGGGAAGGGGGGGAGAGAGGGAAACATCCTGGGCTTTAATAGAAAAAAGTAGAAGAATAAAAAACCAAAGGCAAAAAAGGTACAGAAGATCTGTGGGATAAGAAAGGCAATGCAGTGTAAAAAATTGCACAAGGCCGGGGCTTTTCTGAGATTTTGGACAGTGCTTAAAGCCATGGGTGTTGTTGTGGATGTCCCAACTGTGGCAGAGTTCAAAGTCAGATTGGAAAAAGCCTTGAGGAGCCTGGTCTAGTGGGAGGTCTGTGGCAGGAGGGTTGGGACTAGGTGATCTTTAAGATCCATTTCAATCCCTTTCTATGGTTCTATGAATCATGTAACTCTCCTATAATGAAGAAGTAGCTTTGCACTGCTAAAATATTTGGTGATGACAAGCCTGGAAGGCAGAATTGGAAGGACACATGCCAAAAGCAAAATGCGAGTTTTAGTTCTGCTGAGTCACTATAAACTGATTGGGTTGCATTGGTGCAAGGTGAATGAAATTGTGTCAGAGACAGTGTGTGCTGACCCTGGGAATTCATGAGCCACCCTACGGGGACAGGCGAGTTAGACCAGGCAAGTCTGGGGAGCCTCTGTTATGCCCATTCTTGGCAACAGCCCCCAAAAGGGGGACAGCACAGCAGAGCAATGAGGCAAAGGAGGTGTCCTGGGCTGCTCGAGCAGCACAGGTGGGGTTCAGCACTGCCCTCACCTGCCAGAGGTCAGGTCACACCTGAGGAGTTCAGTCGAGTTCTCTCCTGAGCTAGGGACATGTTGTGGCATATGAGAAGTCAAAGTTCTATAAAACAGTTAAAAAACACAGCCAGCTTTGTTCCTGTACAAACATAGCTTGCTTCTGCCTTCCCATGGGCATGGAGATCTTTTAAAGTGAGAAACGCAAAAATAAGATACATGACAAATACTAGAGGCTACTGACTGCTACGAACTTTGCCTGAGGGAGATTTCCACAGGGTTTGCCAGGAGAGGTCTCCTCCAGCTGCTTGGATTTTCAAAATTGAAGTCCTGCCTGCAATGAGCTACAAAGCATCTGAGGTAAATGAAGCAGTGGGACAGCACTCCCAGGGATGAATATATCGACGTGGGTGCATCTGGGCTGTCATTCTGTAATGGTTTCTGCTTCAACATGAGGTCTTGTTTGTGTGCACCTTTGAAGTGCTGCTTTTGTGCCTTGCATACAGCTTTAGCAGCAAACTGCCTGCCCTCCAGATCAGACTGTGGCCTGGGTCACTGACAGTCATGGAAGGACATCAGAAGGCTTGGGGTAACTCATGTCCTACCTCTTTGATTACCACTGCTTCCAGGCATCCTGTGCCCTGAAGCCCTCCCACCTAATGAGAAATTGATAGCATAGTAGAAAATCACAAATCTTGGAAATTATGTGTTTCAGTATTGGAGCTTTATTGAGCCATTTTTGTGTTACACCTTTCTACTTTCCCCTTCCCATGGTGAAAATCCTTTTTAAGGAAAGAGACAAAAAGGAGGGTTGACTGTGCTTGATTAAGAGAGGTGCTTTGGAGAACATCACTGTGCAGTGCACTAAAACTATGGGTATTCTGATTTTTAAATTATTATTTTAAGTACATTTCTTTATGCCTCCAACTGGGCTGGCTCTTTGAGAAATATCTAGGCCTCTTGCTCTGCAATAATTTATAGGCAACTCCATCAAAAGAGAGATCTTGCAATGCCCATAAACTATTCTCTGTTCACTGTGGTCATCCCAGAGGCCACTGCTGATGAGTTAGAGATGGTGAACGTGTCATTGCAAGATGTGACTCAGGACACTGAGGTAGCCCTAGAGTTCACCTGATTAATTTTTTTTTACCAATCTACAGAGAATTTTCTTTTTTGCTTAGGTCCAGAATATTATGTCAGTGGACTGAAAAGGGAAAGAAGCAGGGTAAAATGCTGTCCTCCTTTTAGACTGCTAACTGAAAGTGAGGAAGTGCTGGAAATATGTCCTTAAGAGTCTGATGCAAATACCAGTTTATATGAAATTGTGTTGGTGTTCTGTAATATTAAACTTACAGAATGCTCCTTCTGGAAATACCAATTTCTTATGTTTGTATTTCTGTTCTAGTTTCTAGCTAGAGAGGCTCTATTTAGCAATTGTGATAATGAATGAAAAGATCAGTTCTCCCAAACTGTGAGCAGAACAACTGTATACTCTCTCTCTCAGAAGTGCAGTCAGAATTTTATCTGCTAACTGATTTGTATTAATGTCACATTCAACCCTGTAGTCAGCAAACTATGAGCCCATCCCCTTATTTTTATGTACAGCCAGGAACAGAGGAGTAGAGAATGGTCTTCATACAAATAAGAAGATAAAGAGATTGCCATGGCGAGAAAATGCTGCAGGAGCTGGAATGGCTGTGTCATTGAAGCCAGCATTGATCTAACCCTTTTTATTTTTTTTCTAAAGGACTAACTGAAAGTGAGTTGCAAAAGAAAATCAATTCCGAGAATCATTAGGGTTGGAAGGAACCTCTCCTGGGTCGCACAGTCCATCACTCCTATGATTGTTCCTAAACCAACTCTAACAACTGGGTATCTACTTGTATTTTTTATGATGGCTCTACATTTTTCTTTGGCTGGTTGCAACAGTAATGTTAAAACAAACATTCTTTAAAAAAGAAACATTACAAAGCAAGCCCTTGGGTGCATTTTAGCTGACAGATAATCTTCAAGGCTCATTTACTTTAAAAAAAGTTACAGTACTCAGATGTCAATGTGTATTCATCTTTGTGGGTGCCAGGAAAATTAGAAACATTACTGCCTCTTTTCATTCTTGTGAGTGGGTCTTAGGCTCTTTGTACAAACTCTGAGTTTTAAATGAATCTCTAAATCTCCAGTGCTCTTGAGAGAATTAAAAAGCAGTTTGTGGTTTTGTCAAGGACAGGGAAACTTTGCTTTGAGTCAGAACTGCAGGCTCATAGAGAAAAATTTCACTAATGTGGAAGGGACGGTTCCAGGAAGGTGTCACTAGTCTTGTTTTGTGTGAGATCCAGCTGAAATCTTGTGGAAGATGCAGGCTGATTCTTGTAGCATAATGTCATTCTGATCTCCTAGGCTGCTTGGTGTCTTCTGCTGTGTGTTCCAGAGGCTTTCCTCACCTGAACTATATTTTGTTTTGTGTTGGGAAAGGTAGTTGGCAAATCATATTGAAGTCTCTGTAGTGTGGAATGGGAAGATTTATTTGAAAGCTTGGATTAGGGAAGCCTGCCTGTTGAGCTTTTGTCTTGTTTTGTGTGCTTTCCTTCAAATGCCATGCAGGCATCTGTCCACAGATTTGTGGGTTTAGTGCATGACAGATAAGATTCACAGAATCCTAGAATGGTTTGGGTTGAAATGCACCTTGGGGTCACCCAGTTCTACTCCTCCTGCCATGGACAGGGATGCCACCCACTAGATCAGGTTGTTCAGGGCCCCATCCAACCTGACCTTGAATGCTTCTAGGGATTGGCATCCACAGCTTCTCTGAGCAACTTGTTCCACTCCCTCACTACCTAATAGTAAGAATAGCAACCACCACCACCTCTTCAGTTCTCTAAGAAGAGCTTATTTGGCTATCTCTGTCCATTGGCATGCTTTGCTGGGGTAGCAAGTCAGGGGGAGTGGGCAATTTTCCCACCTTGGACTTCCCCACTCTGGAACAGTGAAAGAGTGAACCCAGAGAGGACTTTGGGGGTTATGGAGTGAGCACTCTCATAGCATTGCAGATTTATCCCTTTATCTCACACCAGATACTTCCAGAGATAAAACAAAAAATAATTCAGTAATAACCTAATGCTTTGCCCTAATCTGGCATCTCACACTTTCATGATTTAGAAAAGAGGCAGTTAAATTAGAATATCAAGAAAACTCCTGCATAACACTTTACTTTGGTTGCATAATTTTGCAACAGCAATTACCTCAGCTACAAATTTAATTTACAAACTCTTTGAAAGCACAGTCTCTGTTATCACAAAATATCCTTGAAATCAATGAAGGATGATTTCATTCCAAGTCTGAAGATAGTATTTAATAGCCAGGAAAGGAATCTGCACACAGACACACGCTCTTACTTGTTAATAAATTCTGCTGTGGCAATTACAAATTTTGACTTCCACAAATTCATTTATTCATGGCAAAACATGAATTATAAACAGTGTTTGCTGACTTAGTGCAGTTGAATTCTTGCACCTAACTAGAAAATAGACAGGAACTCTTGAAAATGATCCTAATCATGATGCTATTAAGGAAGATGTAGAGAACATACTCTGATAAACATCACAGTGACTGCCTACCATTATCTTATATTTTCCTTCAAGAGTCATGGTATCTTAGCAACCATATAGGCCTGATAACCTCTAATGGCTCTAAAAATGATGCACTTGGAATCTATCACTTAAGGCCTGGTGCTCAAGTAATGACACTCTTTTCTTTGATGGCAGATCTCAAGTCAAATAAATACACAGGAACTGGAGCTGCTTTCTTTGTCTGGATATTCATAATTTGCATGGTTACTCAGAATGAGCAAGGAGAGGACTCTGTAATCCAGGATTAATCGGTATAGATTTTTGGATAGACATTCATACCTTAATTAACTATATGGATTCAAAAGTATGTCAAAAGAGCAGTGGGTTATTGACTGTCAAAGACTGGTGTTTATGCATTACCTGGGGGCATGAAAAGGGCATTCTCTTAACAGACTGAGGGAAAATGTGCAGATTTGGCAATAGTGCCTGAATACGTGGGTGCTGCTGAGCGGGCTGTGGAGCTGTTTGCCTGGTCATTACTGGGTCCTGGGACACTCTGAAGCTGTGGGTCAGTGGGACGTAATGTCTTGATGTATTAGTGTCCCTATGTCATCAAGAGAAGAGGCTAGAAATGAACAGTGGGAGGCAAGGTGATTGCTAATGTGATTCGAATTTCTGCCAGTAGCCACCCATTCTTAAAATTGGAGAATTTAGATTCAGGTAGGATTTGTTCCTGTTCCCTTCCGTATTTTTTTGTATTTCTAGAGTTAGGTACTATAGCATTAATTAAGTTAAAGCTGAAGCATAAAGTCTTTCTGCTTTGGACTTCAGAGAGGGGATCCCCATTTCAGGGTCTGTGACAGGGGCTCAGAGATGAGGACGAGGCGTTGGCTGCCCAAGCGTGTGGAGGCCACTGCAGCCAGGCTCTGTGTGCTTGTCACAGGAAAGAAGTCAGCACAAGAGGTCTCCAGAAGCCAGGCAGCATGAAACTATTCCTGTCCTGTCTGGAAAGAAAAGTGGTGAGGGTTTGGGTGCTGGATATGTTTGCAAAGAGAGAGATTCCCTGCCTGCGGTATATCTAAGACCAAGAGTTCACTAAAGATAGTTTTTCTAGACATATTGTGGCCCACTACACTCAGAGGAGAGGAGGACTCACTGGTGGTGGTAGTGCTGCTGAGTTGAATCTGAATTGCTGCTTTCAGGAGAGAATGCAGCTGGAGACAAGCACAAAGTAAGTCACAGGCCATCAGTGCTGTGCCAGCACTGCCAGGAAACCCAAACACCCTCTGTCAAAGACCAGCACCTTGGGAAATTACATCTGAAGCCCCCAGGTCTGAGAAACAGAAGCTGTTGTGTTTTGGAGTAGTTTTCTGTTACCATGATGAATATTATCCAAATAGAAACTGCAGAATCAGAGGTATTGTCAAGGTTCAGAACAGGGGGCTGGATGTCAATGACACTTACTGACTGCACTGCTATAATTCCATCAGATGCTGAGCAGACAACATTTACATTTAAAAATACAAGTAATCAATGTATGTTAATGCATGCCCTTCGTACATTCTATACCGAAGCATTTTACCAGACACTTAAAAGAGCCTTGCTCTTGCAGGCAAAAAACCTTTCAGAAACATACCAACAACCAAAGCTTTCTCAGGTTTGGGAAAGAGACAAAAAACAAATCACAGGTGTGTCAAAATATTTTCTGTGCCAGGTCCTGTCCTCTGCATATCACTAATGCCGTGTCTGTATGGCAAAAACCACTTTAACTTTGCACTTAAATATTCTTTAGCCTCTTTTCGTAAGGAGTATGTAAACAGTGTATGTATAGAAAAAGGCTCAGGGGAGGCACACAGTGCAGCAGCTGTCCAGCACAGAGTCCCTAAGGAAGGTGTGCTTGTAGTTGTCTTTAAGCCTTACAAATGTTACCACTTTGCAAATACGATTATCAAAATACTGATGAAGAACTCACTACCATAATTCCAAATTTAAGAGACACCTGCCATGATGCTGTTAGTAAAATCTGACATATGTCTGTGTTACTTTCAGGTACACGGGCAAACAATTACATTAGAGCAGGAGGAGGCAGGGTGCGAATTTGTGGGAACTCAGAGCAGCTGTCTGTGTGCAGGTTTCTACCTCGTTGTGAGTGCAAAGCAAAAGGAGAGCACTGAAAACATTGCTCTAGGAAAGATACATCACTGGTATCACCCCAGTGTAGGTTGGGGTAACAGCTTGCACCTGGAGATGGTGTGGAGGTGCTCTCATCTGTTCATGTCTTAGTATCTCTCTAAGCCATAATTCTTAGTATTTCTCTAAGCCATAATTCTGTAAGAATTATTAAACTCAAAATTCTGTCAATGTATTATATGAGACAAATTGCTGCAGGCTTTTTTTTGAGTTCATTGTTGTCTCCAAATGATTGCCTGTATCTCAGTTGGTTTCATCCCTTCCAGAGCTTATCAGCACATTCATAATTGATAGTCCCTCATTCTGCCTCGGGTGGAAACACACAGGCCCTCTCAGGAAAGATATCACTGGGAACTTGGACCTAAGGCCAAAACTTCCTTTGTTACAAATCAGGGGAAGTAGGATCTGTGGCTGCTGTTCCCAGTTAACAGTGTTTGGTTGTTCCCTGGCCAGTGACAGTAACTCTTCTTTACATCCCAGTTCCTGTGGAAAAGAACTGATTGATCTCAGTTTGTTTTTTTATTTTTGGTTTTTTTTTTTAATTTTCCAAAAGATGGAAATTTTTTACACTAGGTGAAAAATTTCCCCCACAGTTTGATCAGCTCCAATAGAGTCTTAAAAGCCTTGTAAATGGATGCTGAGGCTTGTTTACAAAATCCCACAAAAGTGCTTTAAGTGGGCCTATGACAGACTGACTTCACCCTTCATGATGGGAATTTCAGAGTTTATAAATTTTGGTGAGACATTCTACCGTTTTATTCTCAGCAGCTCTGCTGACAAAAACACCTTTGCTGAGCAGTTATGTATTGACAGGCAGAGTATATTTCAGATTGTACATGAAAGAAGCCTAATTTCTCACAAGTCCTCACATGAGGAATATTTGAGCTATCGTGCAATTATGATATAAAGTTTGGAGACTCTGTTACAGGATGCCTTAAAAAAACCCCAGAAACCAGACGCACTGTCAAAAATTCATCAGCAGTCCCTTCTGTGTAACATACTTTTCAAGCGACAAGTGAAAAAATGTCAAAGCCAAATGAAGACTCAGTTACAACAGATATCCAAGATCCAATTTGGTGTTTCTTATACGTTTCCTTTCCTGTAAACCACTCTTCTTATGCTTTCTTCCAGTAAATGAGATGCGCATAGTTCACTCCTATTAGAGAATTGATCCCGTTCATGAAAAAAAAATTCTTCTGAATGTTAGGGGAGGAAAAACCCAATTGTACTGATTTCATAATACTTTGTCTCACTTTCCCAGTTTTCCCTCTGTCTGCAGGATGTGCTGAGATAAACTGGTAGGAACACAGATCACATCAAATTTCTAATAATTTTCTGAATTAAATGCCTCCATGTGTGCATTTTTCTGTGCTCTAAGTGTAAATCCCTTATTTAGAAGCTTCACATCCTCAATTTTTCATTTCTAACTAAATAATTTCTGGTGTTTTCCCCTCTTTTTTGCACTGGTATATACTGGGAACAGTTTTCTTCAAGTAAATAGCATTATGTAGGAAAATTAGTATGTTGACAGGAGGAAATACTGCAGTCATTGAGTTTTATGATGTTATATTTTAAAACGACACATTTGTCTGCTGTGGGTTGACTGAAATGCAGATTAGAAACTCAACAGAAATATTTTTTTTTTTTATAAATACTGAAGTGTTTCTGCTACAAATCTTCTGATGGAATGCATAGATGAAGCATTCCTGATTTCAACTGCCCCTTAAGGTGCTAACCTGAGATTTTTACTTCTAATCAGTTTTGGGCTTTCTGACTCTGGGTGACTTCCTGTTGCAGATATTCCTTGCAGTGTGATGGTTTTACAGGAAGCATAGTTCAGCGGGGATTGATAGTGGGCCTGATACTATTTATTGTCATCATAAATAATCTGGAATATGGGATAAAGTGTATTCTGAATTTGCTGATGAGGCCAGCCGAGTGGGGAAGCTGATATCTGGAAGGGAGAGTCACCTGCAGGAGGAGCTGGACAGGGTGGGAAAGTGGACTAACGAGAAGCACATGAGGTTCAACAAGCACAAGCCTGAGCTGTAGACAGGGATAAGGAATTCTCTCTGCCTCCTCCTGCATTCTTTTGGAGCTCTTTCATGAAGGGCATTTTTCTGATTGCAGCAGGTGCTGCAAGCTCAGAATCAGTCATGTAAGAGCTTTGCCTGAGGGGATCAGTGGTGGTGGAGCGTCTAATGAAAAAAATAACAGAAGCGGTAACAATGGAAGTGAGGAAAATTAATTTTTTGCAAAACATATCTTTTATTTGAGCTATATATTTGCTTTTATTCTGACTTTTTTAAAGTTGAAGTCACAGCAATAGTTACAAGGGATTGTTGGGAAACCACACTAATTAAAACTGGCTTTTTTTTTTAATGGAATTGAGAGAGCAAGCTGTCCTTGATGATTAAAATAGTGAATAATGGCTCAAATTAGTTTGAGACCCATTAGTGAGTCTCTTCAAGGATATTGTATTGTCTAAGTTTTTTGTGTTTTTTTGCAGCTGACTGTTTGTTTGTTAATTTGGCTTCTTTTTCCTTCAACTTTGAGAATCACATTGCCCGAATATTTCATCTTTAGCAAAAAAATGGGATTGACCACTGCAGGTGATTCGATAAGTTACCTGGAAATTGCCAACAATTTGTCTTTTTCCTTCTTTTACCAGAAAGAAGTTAATATCATCCTGGAACTTTCTGCCTGGTTGTGTGCATGTATGTATGTAACAGTTGATTTCTTTATGAGCAGAAAGAAGAATTATAGTAAAAATTTTTCAGAATCAGATTATTTGCTTTTTTCTCCTTGTTAGAAATGTTTTATTCTATCACATGCACAGTTTGAGTTTTTCCTCTAAATCCAGCCCATTGCTGCAGATTGCAAGCCCACCTGTTTTTTCATTGCAAGATTGTGTGAGACTGCTGGAATGATATGGGCTGAAAAGTAAAGAGAAATCAAAACCTAACCCATCAAAATTCCATCAAGAATTTTAATTTCGTGTTATTCTTATGCCATTTCTTGATGTGCGATTCTTGTATCGCTTTGGTTTATTTCATGCTTGCCATGAATATACACTTGACCAAATGGTATGGCCAAATGACATGGTTAGCCTCTAAATTTTTTTCTGGCTTGTCTTTCATTTCTCTCCTCCCTGGGAAAGATAGCAGTAAAAATAAACTCACCAAACTTCACGTTCAGCTTTGATATTTTATTGCAGATGATATTTGCCGAAATATCACCTGCATTCTTCAGCAAAGAAACAGAGATGGCCGGAACTGATGGGGAGAAGTGTGTTTGCAGCCATCTGAAATAAGTATCTAATTGTCTGGATTGAATCAGTGCCAGATAAGGATCTAGAAAAACAGCTGAATTCAAATTTCACAGCTGAGTTGCTTCTTTGATTGGTACAGCATAGGTAGGGTCAGTTATATGCCCCTTGCTTTACTGTTGGCTTATTCAGGAATTTCTACTGCAAATATGTGGCAGTATTTTTATTTTGCATGACATTTGTCTGAAATTCATTGAGGAGCCCAGAAACTTCTGGAAAGATTGTTTTTTTCATTATTTGGAGGGCTTTCTATTACTTTTTATGGCCTAGCACAAACAATCTGTGCATCAGGTATGCAACAGTTACAATGCTGGGGAAATCTTGTCTCACTCATGAGGTTTTGTTTCTGATACTTCCTCTTTGCATATTTATTCACACCCATCTCTTTCTCATTAAAACAAACAAATTTGGTTTTGGGGGGGGCAAATTTGGGAGCATCTTACAGAAGTTTCCTCTTGCTATAGAGATATACACTGCCCTGAGATTAGATTCAGTGCAAATATGAAACCAGAAATTACTGTAAATAAGAACAGAAAATAAATGGCCTATTGGAGTCTATTTCCTCATGGTGGTGGGTCTCTTCCCAGAAAACTTCCTTTTGCTTGCCTTAGTGGAACGAGATGGTTGGAGACAGCAATTAACAGAAGCTGATAAATGGAATGGTGTCTACCACTTGGGAGAGAGCGTTTCCTGAATAATGACCCTTTCCTCCAGGGAGGTTTGCAAAATGGTATCTCATGATGGATTTGAAATATGCCTGGTGATGATCTTCACTTGGCTTATGGCCACAGGGAGTGTCCCGGCCAGGTGAAGCTACCATGGGTGCTCTTGGCTCTCCTGCTTAAAGGGGACACCTGCTAATCAATTCCTTTTAATTTGCGTGGATTTGTTGAGCACAGGCAGAACACTTAACTGGCTTGAATGTGACCTTGGTTTTAGCAGTGCCAGTTACTGCTGCAACACTGATGCCCTATTGATCTCTTATGGGCTGCTGGGGCCACCAAGGTGCTGGGAAGTGTGCATGGGAATGGCGGGCTCTAGGGGCATTGGTAGGCTTGGAGACATACCTTTTTTATCTCTTATTTGCGGAATTTCCCCCTTTCTTTTTATTCTCACTGGAAATATATTTTTAAAAATTATGCAATGTAAAAGACACAGCATTTAATTTCCCATCCTCTATGTCCTCAATAGCATTTTTTAGTGCTGTTACTATGTAAATGGTTACCAAGTGAATAACTACTCTCATAAATAGTCACAGGCAGAAATTGCTTTCACTGCATATGCTAATAGATAGTGGGTCTTATTAGTAGGGCTTATTAATTGGTTTGGTGTCTTAATTAAATTGGTGTGCCAGTGAGTGGAAAAATAAATCCTTGTTAGGCCAGTGGATTCCTTATTATACGTCCTAGTAATTTTTTATGTCCAGAAAACTTCAGAAACAGTGACTAAGCTCCAACACTGCTGAGATATTTCTGAAAGACTGTATCAGATGCTTTCCAGAGGGAAATAAAGAAACAAAATTGGCATTTCATTTCCAATATGGATGATCACTCTTTCCCAGTCTTATAAACAACATATTTCAGTCATCCTTGACAGCAGGGCCCAACTTGCCCCTTCAAAATCCTTGTGTTTCCTGGGCTATTTTAGATGTAGGGGAAACACAGGGAGTGCATTTGATCCATGTGTCACTGGAAGAAGATGGTGGATTGCCAGCATTAGCTCTAAGTGGGCTGTGATATTTGGCTATTCCCAAGCAACGTTACATTCCTGTGGAAAATACTGCAATAGTTTCATGCCAGTGGTAATTTTTCAGGGAAAAAAGTGTTTTTGTATCTGATACTACATATCGTTCCTGTGAGTTAAGATGTTGTTTGTGTCTGAAGTTATCTGCATCTCTGATAAGTTGGTTTTGACATATAATCCTCTATTTTTTTCTTTCTCTCTTCCCCTCCTTTAAAAATATGCAAAATGTGCAGTTTTACTGCAGTGTAAGCCAAAAGCATAATTCATGTTGCACACATATAATTTGATTTCAAAAGATTATCTCTAGTACTGGCAAAACATCTAGTGATCCAGGCTGCTCTGAGACAGAAAAACCATAGAATCACCTGGGGTGTTTGGGTGAAGTCAGCACCCACTTTTTAATGCCAGGTGTTCTTTGTTTCTCTTTTTTAATTACTATTATTTTGGTTTTGCTTTTTTAGTGTAAAACCCACAGTATTTTGAACTTTTTTTCTTTAGCATTGATTTTTCTGTATTTTCCTGCTCCTGATGCTTGGCTCTCACTGTTATCAGTGGGAGGTGTGCAGATGGAAGGGAGCCTCTCTGAGGCCACCCCAGCATAAAAGAAGAATATGCTCCCTCCTCCACTGTAACTCTGGGACTGTTCCTGCCACTCTTACTTTTGAAGGATCTTTCAGCCTGAGTTTCAGTCCAGGATGCTCTGACTAGACTGATGAGGGATATATCATGGGTTTAGATGGGAGGCTGTATGGAGCTTCAGTGAGGAAGGGTGGGAGGCTCAGTCTGTGTCCCGTGGGTTGACAGTAGAAGATCAAGAATCTACTGGACAGGGTGGAGTGGAGGGCTGTGAGGATGGTGAGGGACTGAAGCATCTCTCATATGAGGAGAGGCTGAGGGAGCTGGGCTTGTTCAGACTGGAGGTGAGAAGTCTTAGAGGAGACCTCATCAGGCCACACAAATGTGTTAAGGGTGGGTGTCAAGAGGATGGGACCAGACTCTTCTCAGTGGCGCCCAGCACATGACAGGGGACAATGGGCACAAACTGAAACACAAACTGATTTCTCTTTGCTTTTTCACCCTCTGACTAGGAGAAAAAACTTCTCTAGCTGTGAGGGTGACTGAGCACTGGCACAGGCTGCCCAGAGAGGTTGTGGAGTCTCCTCTGGAGATGTCCGAAACCCACCTGGACAATGTGATTCTGTGCAGCCAGCTCTGGGGGAACCTGCTGCAGCAGGGGGTTGGATATGGGGAACTCCTGAGGTCCCTTNTAATCCACTATTAACCACTATTTTATTGCAAGAGGCTATGAAGTAGATGGCAATAGACAGAAAGTGAAGTAAAACAGGTGTGTGATCTTGTGGTGAAAACCTCTCTTAACCTTGGTAATAGGGTATATGGAATCATTTAACTCCTGTACTGCAGCCCCCAGAACCTTTTGTAGCCACAGGAGAGAACAGTGAAGACAGAATGTAACAGACCGACCCTTTATTACTGTGATTGTATAATACTGGGACAATCTCTGTGATGAAAAGTTTGCAGTCTCATTAAGGTCTTTGTTAACTGCTTATTCCTGTGTGAGGACACAACTCCAGACTCGTGAAGTAGTTGAATTTCTCACGAAAGACGCAATGAGAGCTACAGACCTGGCAATTTCTGACGGTCTGCAACTGATTCCTGATTAAAATGGAGTACTGGCATCCTAAAGGTTATGAAATTCTGTCTCTTTCACTCTCTACCATTCACTTCATGTTGGAGTTTGAAAGAAACCCTATTTGTCAGTTTTTGAATCTGAGACTTGCAGCTGTAGCAAAACATTTGGATAGAAAACCTATTTTCTAAAATTTACTTAGGGTAAAATGGCCTTTTTTATTGTTTACTTCCTGAATTTCAAATAACTTTTGTTAAATCCCAGCTTGTGCACCTGTGTTCCTCCAGAAAACTGTCTCTTCAAATTCTCTAGACTGATTTGTCGTTTTCTTACGTGCCAGAACCAGTTTTATCTCTTATCGCATTAAATCGCTGACATATCGTAATGCCTCGTGGCAGATGCAGCTGCACATCACCGAGGCTGAGAAACCAGGAGGGAAGCAGAGGCCCAGGTCTAGGGGAGGCTTGATATCTCCTGTGCACAAGTTATACTTACAGGGTTTTAAGTCTGGCTGGCAGATTTGTCTTCTTTTATGCTTGTTTTTTGCAAGTATGAGAGAAGGCCACGGTCAGGGGAAGGCTGAGCAAGAAGAATCTTTCTACTTGTTTTTTTTCTTACCGTCTCTGCACATATCTGCCTCAGCTTCCTACTGTGCAGGGTTGGACAGAAGAACTCCTTGAAAACAGCTTTGCATGTTGACCAGAAGCAGTCTGAAAAATTTATTCAAAGTCTCTCTTGGCCCTTACTATCCTGATTTAATAAAATCAAAGGGGAACTAGTAGTCCTGTCAGATGAGTAGTTTATACAGAAATGCTGCCCTGGATAAAAAGGTTTGCATGTCATCTAAAATTCTGTCACTTCACATTTTTGGGACTTGTGCTTTAAAAACTGAAGTGTGAAGTGATAGTTTCTCTTTATGATCTGGTTTGATTTGCTACTCAGTAGAAGGGTTGGAGATTCCTCTGAGGGTTTCATCTAGGGTTGTCTTACCAAACTTGGGGTTCTTGAAGCCACACTAAAGTAAGCGTGGTTCAATGGAAGAAACATTCTTTACAAAAACATTGTTATTCCTTTAAATACTCTGTGTTTACAATATCACTGTCTCTTTATTAATTCATCCATGGATTAATTCCCCCTCAGTTAACAGCTTTTTAATTCTGCCGTAAGAATTTCAATTTTCACCTTTTGGACCTAGTGCCTGTAGAAATCACCAAGCAAAAAATTGCTTTCAGAAGCACTATGAGCCAAATACTGAATAACTATTATTCTGTCTTCTGCATCAAGAGTAAAACAAGAGGCAAAAGATGCATATCTTCAAAATTTGGAAATGCACGTGTCTGTGACATGATTACACTCACAGGCAGCTCAAGGGTGGGGAGGCTCACACCTGTGGATGCAAAGGTAGTGAGATCTTCCCTTGCAGTCAAGCTTGGTTTAAGTTTTCAACCTGTATGCAAATGATGCTGTTTTAACGCTGTGTGGAATGGGCCTGCCATTTCCTGGTAAAAACTGGCACGAAGGAAGGCCATGGGTAGTAATAAGTGGTGATGTGGAAGGGAAATACAAAACTCAGTGTTACAACCACCAGTTGGCAGCCTTAGGACTGAGGCTTTGGCTGGCTGTTTAATAACTTTTTTGCTGTAGGGGATAACACAGAAAGCATCTGTTGTTGAATTGAATAAGCTTTTGTATTTTAGGAGAAAATCTTGCCAAAATTCTCTCAAGGATCTCTGTGCTGCCCACAGAGCACCTCACCTGGCTGCTGTCCATGGTGCCACTAGGTGCCACGCAGCCCTTTGTTCTGCAGTTCTGTGCACCCACTGTCCCTGGCTGAGCAGTGAAAAACAGAGCAAAGCAAGCTGGGGAGAGCAGAGTCGTTTGTAGAGTCCTAAAACAACCATAGCACTCCTATTCTGGCTTGACAAAAAATAGAACTTATATAGCCTTTCCCCTGTTCTTTGACAGTAAATAACCCCTCTAAAAATCGACGTGTTCAGACAGAGTTGGAAGAAGATCCTGAGTAAGTTCAAGGGTGACTGTTTGTCCTGTCTCCAATTACTTTTTATTAAAGCATTTCATTCTTCAGTAGCTGTACCCACAGATGGTACAGCAATGTCCAGACAGCTCAGAGCTCATCCCCATCTTTCCTGACCCTACAATTACCCTTGTGTTTCTGCTTCTTTTCCATCCAACTTCATGCCAGTCTCTGTTCTTCATTCCGTACATAAAACAACTTTAATAGCTTGACATGCTAATTAATGCTGACTTAGCTTTTGCCATTTCTCATCCTTGTTTGAATATGTAATGTCCCACAAGGATAATTGCACTTATATTTTGATTTCTTTTAGTGTTGTCTTTTTCTAATTTATGTCTCTCCAGCACAGTATTCCTCACTGGCTCCTGGTTTAGAAAATTTGCTATAATTACTTTGATTTCAGAGCACATAAAGGGCACCAAGGTGCTCAGACACCTCCCCTCTTCCCCACCTGACTCACTCCACACATATAAACCTATTTACTTTTCTAGGAAGTTGCAAAAGCTTGGAGGGAGATTTACAGAACTCAGTTTGGCATGTCTAACAGGAAGCTCAGGTAGTGGGGTAGTTTAAATTGAGCAACGTATACTTGGGTTTGATTATGTTGTACTTCAAAATACACAGTTCTTTTATAGCTGGAAATAGTTTTGAGATTTGATTAGGGCCTTCAAAAAGCCTCAAGTTTTTATTAAAGACAGAGAAAAGAACTGACAGAAATCTTATATGCAACTTTCTGCTTGGTGGATGTGTGTGAATGACATCTACAACAGCATCATAAACAGGTGTTTGCTTTGACTTTCTTTCTTTCATGTCTCAGATGCATTTCTTCTTCTGGATCTGATTTTCCTGCATTGTTTAGAGGCACTGACTGTGTGACAGAGAGAAGAATGTTTTTGCAAACTGTCTTAAGCACTGCTCATCAGAGAGGTGGTCAGTCTCACCTCTCTCTTCTCCCCCAGTGGGGTCTAATTGCTGTAAAAAATAGATTAGTATCCTGAGTTCAGGAACACTAACTCAATAAATTCATTGATGTCAGCAAAAGGCAGTCTTGTCTACCCTGCTGATTTAAGTGATTATTCTCTTTATGCTTAAGTATACTGTGCTGTGATTGCTTCTAGAGAACCCATTATGGCCTAGCCCTCACTTCTGCAAATACTGTAAACATTTTTAACTGCCAGCATACTCTTTTTCTTCTCGATTTCCAAAACAAGTGACAACTTATGCTGTAGTAGCCAAGAGATTTCTCCAAGTTAAAATCTGAGACTTAGGATGGAGCCAAAAATACTACAAAAATGTTTGAAGACTTAAGCAGCATGTGTGCATCACCAGGACAAGATGACACCCTGTAGCTTTCAGCGTGCATGTTATTAACTGCAACCTTATTTTTGAGTTTCATTGCTGCTGGGATATGTATTAACTTGTGTCTACCTGTGAGTTGGATGGCTGGATTGCAAGAGCGTGCAGAGGTGAGGTAATAGGCTGTCAGTTCTGATATAGGAAACAACTGAGACTAAGTCACCATTTTGGGCTGAATTCTTAGGAAAGTGTTTAAAGGTACTACTAGTTTTAATTATGTAAAACGAAAGAGGTCCGTCTTAAAAAACCAGAAAGAACACACATTGTCACCAGTTTTAAATAAGCCTACTTTTATTTACATGTGTACTTGTTTATCTGCAGCAATAGTCACAAATCAGTGGTTTGCATGCACAGTTTTTGTGCCTTATCCTTGGGATGGAATGAAACAGCCTTTCTCACCCTTTCACATTGGATCCAACAGATAAAATACTGGTTCCATTACACCTGCAAGAGCAGGAACAGGCATCCTATTTCCTGAAGACAGCAGAACAAATGAATATTTTGGAAAATAGACTCCTTTAGCAACCTCCTGTGCCTTGCCGTGGGTGCGGCTGGATGAGCAGAGTGCAGCAGTAGCTGACCTGTGGGTGCAGAGAAGGGCTCTGGAGACCCGGGCCGCGCTGGAGACCGAGCGGAGCCGTGTTTGCAGCCCGGCTCGCTGCACTCCTGGTTCCCTGAGAGCAGAGTTTAGTGGGGTGCCCAGCAGGACTGGTGTCAAAGGTGCCAGTTTCTCATCTGGCCTTTTAGAAGAAGCAGTAAAGCTTCTTGTCTTATTTACCAGCGCGGCGCGTGCGTCCGCCCCAGCGAGCGGCCTCGGCGGTGATGGGCTCCGGCAGCAGGGAGAATTCCCGCGGTGACTCTCTCCAGTTGGCTCCGCAGGAGCTTCTGGAGCTTCCCAGCAAACAGGAGCTGGCATTTTTTCAAGATCTTGGACCATTAGAGTGAAGACCAGAGTTGATGAGATCGTGAGGGGCTGGTGAGCACCAGGAGAGGTTTATGGGAAGGACAGGTCCCAGGGCTGGGCTGCACCTTCACCTTCCTCAGAGCAGAGATGAAGAACCGACGTTTGGCTCTGAGTAGCTCTGTGAAAAATGGATAAGGGAGGAAAGAGAGCAGCAGAAAGCATCTTGTCAGTATGAATTAGTGGTCTATAATGTGTTTATGCTTGGAGACTTATGTAATCCCCTATGGCCCTCACAGAGAGGAGTGGCATCCCCACTACTAGGAAATCTGGGAATAAAAAATACTTCATGTTTGTGTCTGAGCTCGGGTTTTCTGAAGTGGCTGTTTAATTTTGTTCAGGCTCACATATTTCACTCTTTAGACTGTGAAACTTTCTAAAAGTTTACCTTTCAGGAATACCTTGAAACACCTGTCTTATACAGCTGTGTCTGAAACAAAATTTAATTTAAATTTTCAAGTCTAATTGTAAAAGTTGTTGGTGTGCCTTTAGGGCTGAGTGTAGTTATTCAGCAAGATTAGTAGTTCACAAGGTCATGTGCAAAGTAGGACTAACAAGATGCTGAGAAATAATAGTCTCATATGGGATTGGTTTCAGGTTGTAGAGCAATAGTTCAGAGATTTAATGCAGCTTAGATGTACTTGAAAATCATCCCTGCTTTTTTAATTTTTTTTTTTTTAATTTCCCTGACCTTGAAAACACCTTATGGGTGGTTTATGACTAAAAATCTAAACTTCCTGTAATCAGAAAAACTTCACAGATTTCTATTTTTCATTATTTGCTACTTATCTTTACTCTTATTTGAAGTCTCATATGATTTCAATGATGGGCACAGGATAACATTAGCTAAGCAGATTTTTTTTAAGAGATTAGATGAGAGTTAGGTTGCCTTCTACAGAGCATTTTGCTTTACTTCCCCTCCTCTTCTTTTCTGAAGATATCTTCTTATCAGGTGTGAATGCTAACAATGCTGATATGGGGTGACAGATTGACCAAACAACCATAGCAACAGTAACTATTTTCCTTGTGATAAGAGCTAAGCTAAAGGTTATGTGTATTACTGCATCTCTCGATCTATTTGCTCCACAGCACAATGGCAGAGAAAGGTAAGAATATAGAAAGCTACAGCCAGAATATGAATTTATTTAGAGGAAGCATGAGTGACTAAACTCTGGTTAAAGCATAAGTGTGGATAATATTTATTTTCTAATACATTATATCAAAAGAAATATAAAATCTATGTTAATAGTAAGCTGCGTTTTTAATTTGAAAATTTATTGGATTGATATCTGCTTAATCATGTTCCCTTAGGAAAGGGAATAAAAATAAAAACCCCAAAGACTGCTTTAAGAAAAGCATTTGTTATTTTCTCTTTTCAGGAACAATATTGGACTTTTACAGTTGACCTAGACAATATTTAGTGTTGAGCTCAAGTCTTCTGTGTGTATTATCCCCAAAGCTCAGATGGTTTTAAGGACACAAAGAAATGTCTCTGGACCATGAGACCTCCTCATTTTTCCCAGCATGGACTAGAAGTAAGTGCGTTATTTCCAGAAGTAATATTCGTACTGAGTTGAAGCTAAAATAACCTTCACATTAGTGCCTCACACCTGATAATCTAGAGTATTTTCCTATTTTTTTAGCCTCTGTTTATTAGGATAATTATATTGAGATTTTTTTTGCATTTTCATAATGGGAGGATAATCTCCTGGTCAGGAGCTCTGTCTGTGTGAGAGGTCCTGGCTCTAAGACTTGCCACAGCAGCAGCTCTGGGCCATTTATTAACTAAGGCTTCTCAATTCAACAAATACTGTGTGGTGATGGCAATTCACTGAAGCAGGATTTAGACTGGAGAGAGATTTTGCACTGGGTTTTTTCAGTGCTGAAACAAACTCAATGTCTTGTGTTGGAATAAGCTTCCTGTTGGAGGAATTAATATTTTAGAGTGACTTAGTCATTGTTCTGGAAAACTTTAATTTTCTTATTAGGCTTACTTAGGTTTCTAGGTCAGCAGACTGAATCTCTGAGTTCTGTGGGTAAAGGGAAGAAAGAAAACAGCATAACTCTGCCTGGTGACACACTGATTTTGAGAGTGAATGACTGGTATAGGATATTGTGGTAAGTAGTCAAAGTTTTTAAAGTTCCATTAGCTAGAAACAAATCAGAGTTAATGAGGTAATGACCCTGGATGTTTTGACTCGCTTGTGGCTATAAGGGAGATTTCCAGTTTCTATGAATAGTCAGGCACAAGGCTTCAAAATTTTCTTTTTTTTTCCCAGAAGAAGAGCAAAATATGTGGACCCTTCAAATGACCTCCATTGTTTAACTTAAGGCTGTTATTCTATTTAATAGCACAACAATTATGTTAAAATCAGAAGAACTGTGCAATTTTCATACTGCCAGAATGACTAGCTATTTTTTTTGCCTTATAGCGTAAAATTCCCTGTTCATTTTAAAGGTCCCATGGTGCTCTTTTGCAAAGTATTCTCTGTGTGATAGTAGGAAGGCAGGCTATATTCATTAATAACCATTATTTAAAAAGCCTTTAATGAAAATATTCATTTTATACTTCTGTGTAAAGTTGCTGGTATAGTTTTCTTCCAGAGGATGGATTTAGGTCAAGTAAAGGATATGTCTGCATAAATGCTGGAAATGTACAGCAAATGTGACTGTACATTGCAGACTGAGGTTTATTTTACATCCAGTCTGTCATATGCCAGATGAGATGAGTAGGCATATTCCTATGAAAATGTTTGTTTTCTGTTTATTATTAAATCCAATCTAAATGAGTCATTTTAGCAGAAAGCATAAATCACACGTGCACCTTTACTTCTCTTCCGAATTTAACAGTGTTTAACAAATATGACTGTGGTCAGCGCTATCTTCTATTTTTTTCTGTGTACTGTTCACGTAACCATCAATATTTTAGTGATGGAAAGTAACTGCAGTGTGTACCTGCAGGTAAATTGTGGGGGTGTCTGTTTTGGGGGAAGAGTTCACTGTGTAGGATTAATTCCTGCAATAGCAAAGTGCCAGCCCAAATCCTGATTTGTATGGATGCAGCTTGGTCACAGCTGAGTTTGTCAGAACTTCCCATGGTGTAAAAGAGCAAGTGGTTGCTGTCGGTACAAGAACTTGAGTTTTTTCAAAAACTCTCTCTGTCTTTTTTTTTTTTCTTTTAACTTCAAATAACAAAGAACCACTTTCAGCATCTCATAACTCCCTGTAATTGCAGTAGTGATTATGAGAATGATAGATATATAATTAAAATCTATGAAAAGTGCAGTCAGTGAGAAATGAGAATTAATTTCCCGAATTGCAAATTTGTCCTGAGTTTCAGAACTACTTTTTGACAATGTAGCATTTTCTCTTGCTTGTCACAATGACTCACCTCAATAGGTCATGCTTTATTTTTAACAGGAATCTGAAAGTGAGAGAATTTTTGTTTGAGACGGAAAGAGTTATGTTTTTAGTAGTCTTTTGCTGGCTGAGTGATGGCAATGCTGAAATCCATCATCCCTTCTGCAGCGGGGGAGCCCTGGTAGCTCTTTCAGCCACTGGCCAGCACAATGTGTTGTTTCCAGCACCGATGTAGGACATGCTGATTTCGTTCTGCTGGAGATGACGAGTGCTTTGAACTCCAAGTGCCCAAGAAGGCTGAACATCTGCTGGGCTTCCTGCCCACCGCTGCTCCAGACAGCTGGCTGTGCTGAGGCCAGGTGCTGGGTAGGAGAAAAGGGATACTGGCACTCCACCCCCCGCGAAGAAAAGGATGAAAATGTTGTTGTGTCTTGTTCTGCAGTATTTTATTCCTAGCAAACTAATGGATCATTTCCTGAACTCATCAGCTCTCTACTTTTCAGCACAGAGCATTTTCTCTTCTTATTTATTTGGCTTTGGGGATTAGAGATGGCTCCTATTTAAAGGAAAGAAACCTCAGCCATGCAGTAATCTAATCACCAGAAATGACACAAACAATAACACCGTCAATTTGGCAGACATGTGATACTGGTGCTTCAGAGGCTGTTATACAGCACTCTTTGGGGGATTCCCTCTTCCAGCTCCTGTGGTGATCACCTGTCACCCAGACCCACCAGAGAGAACCAGATCCTCCTGCACCAGTGTTGCTGTGGGGAACGTTGATGTCCCCTGCTGCCTTTCCCAGGAGTGACTGTGCCCTGCTCTGCCAGTGTCACACACTCATTCTCCATTCCGTGAAGGAATACTTATGCTTTTTTATTTTTCTGTTGTAAGCATAATCTGCTTTTAGAATGATTAGAGAAGAAGTAGTCTCCCTTAATCTCAATTACTGTCACGGGTGGCCACCTAACTTTGGTTCTTTTAATGCCAGGTTAACCAGGTTTTAGTAGCTTTTTCTTAAATGGAAACTTCACAGATGATATAACTCATTTTAGTTTCTTCTTCAACTATTCTGTTACTTTTCTTTGAAACACCCTAAGTAGCCATTATGTACAAGTTGAACAAAACAGGAAAAAAAGGATATTTGTTATGTATGAACACTGGAATGAAATGGTGAGCCTTTGAACAATCCTTAAGACCCCTGTTTACAGTTCAAATGTATTTGCTTTTCCAAGAAGTGTTTATTTTTTCTTCCTGTAATGAAACTGCTGTTTTCCTGGGAAACACTTCATTTATTTGTGGCATCCACTTTCATGTCTTCTCATTATCTGAAAGATATTTCACAATGTGGTAGAGACATTATATTTTAGCCAGTTATTTCATTTAAAGTGTGAAAAAAACCCACGCTGATTTAACTTTTTTTCCTCTCCTCCATAATTTTTGTTTCTTCTGGGGAGAGAAAGTATGATCACAAGTTTAAGCTTTCCAGTCATCGTATGAAGAATGCAGTAGAGCTGTTTGATTGCTCCTAAGGAGAGAATGGCACTGAAGCCCTGTACTTATTCACCACCTAATCATGGCAATAGCTGGAAGTCTGCAAGTAGGAGTGAAACACAGCTTATTTCACAGCTATCAGCCTAAGCAGGGAGGACAATTACTGACATTATATGAGTAAGCTCAGATGTAAAAAAAAAAAAGAAAAGGTGCAGGTGACTTCTGGCAAAATGTTTTTTGGGTAGATGTCATGACTTCTCTTTGGATAAACAGGTATAAATAAGGGCTCTTGCTGGGCTTCTTTGGTGTTAGAAGTGAGGCTGGCAGTAGTGTGGGGCAGGGGCCAGCTGTGGTCGTGTTCTGAGCTTTCTTTTGCCCTGACTGTTTACTGGAAAGAGATGAATCTGTCCAAGTTTCAGAGTGTTCTGTTACATTTAGGCCAGATTTCAAGATCAACTCATTATATAGCTTATATTGGCAGGTTCCACTCTCTGGTTTGCAGTCCAGAAAATATCTGACTGAGCACTGTGGTAGTCTTTGTCAACAGCTTCTTAATTTCTTTATCCTATTTATTTTCAGCTTAATTGAGAACACAAACCCAAATTTACATTTTGTTGAAGAAGAGGAATATGGCTATTGTGTCTTGAATTTTTCTCTACTTATTTAAAGGGATTTTCATTTACAGATACTACACATCATGTTTTATCATGACAAAACATCCCTAGTTATAAATAAGGGTAAAATAAATGCTATGGCCATGATTCTGGCATTACACCACGCTTACTCAAGGCTTTGGTATCACCTTTGTTTCAATGAACTTGTTAATGGTTTGTACATACATAAGTGGGATCAGCTGTGATGCAGTCAGGACTCTATCCCTGTGCAAGTACTTAAAGCCATTTCCCACCTCCACCAACATCAACATTCTGCAATTTTACCAAATAATAGAGTTTTAACATAGGAAAATTGCTGTCACTTGTGACTGTGCCTTTATTCTGAAATGTCTTCCAAATACAGTGAGTGCCAGGAAATACAGTAACATTGCAAAAACCCATCCAGATATAACTATGTTATGGTGATGAAAAGTCGCTAATAAGTGGAGGACAGGATATAAGTTTTGAATATATTACCTTTATCAGTCTCACACTGAAATCAGAATTTCAATAGATCCATCACCAATGGTAAGGATATAAAATTTAAACACTGAAAGAACCCCAGATTTTTCTTCTGATTTCTATAACCTGGGGATTACATAGTTTTGACTTCTCTGCTCCTCTCTGAGCTGAGCAATATTGCAGCTTATATTGGTGGGATGGTAATCAAAGGTTTTCCTAACTGCTCTGTTCAGACTGGATTTGGGCTGTGGAGAGTCTCTGGGGATGAAGCAACTGCCCTCCATGGATGCCCAGAAACTGGGCAGTGCACAGTGCCAGTGCTCTGGCCCTCCTGGGGCACATTTCCAGGGCTGCTATGGCTGATAGGCAGAAACCCCCACCTAGTAAAATTCTGAAATTCTTCTGCTACTATAGCCCTAATTATAAATAATACGGGAAAGTTTCTCCTGATGAGTCAGATATGACACAGCTATGGAATAGTTAACTTTTTGTAGAGCTCAGCATCAATTTCTGGAAGCTTTTAACAGAGACTTGACATTTCTAATTAGGAAATTTTACATACAGGCAAGTGAATTTACCCCCAGCTGGGAAAACATGGCTTAGCAAGAGTTTTACATCCGCCCTCATTGATCTACAGATTATCTCACATTTGAGACTGTGGAGCCACTGGGATTTGCAAAGATGAGAAACAAATGTGGGAAAGTGCATAGAATTTCTTTCACTTAGATAGAAAAAAACTGATAGAAATAAAGAGGTAAGTTTATTTTTTTTCTTCTTCATGCATAGTTGTTGCAGAGGTCAAAAAAATCCACAAAAGCCAATAACTTGTTGGCAATGGCATGAAGCTGTCATCCTGGTCAAATTATCAAAGCAGCACATTGGAAATAATCTTAAAATAGCAAAGGACTATAGTCTTTTCCTTTTTAACTGTCCTGACAGTTAAACAGTTGAAAAACAAAATGTATGCATGTGAACTCACTTAAACAGAGATGTATTATGTGTCTGATGCTGCAATGTCTGAGTTCAGAGAATCCCTCAGGCTTTTTGCATTTTAAGCTACATTGTTTATATTTTTGACCTTGTTTTGTCCTAGCAGGAAATAACTATAAAAATACAAAATATAAATTAATTGGTTGTTGTGCTAGTTGAAAATACTTTGTCAGTGTAAGGTGGCAGTGGAAATAAGACTGAAAGTCAGATGTGGCAGAGCTCTTTAAGTAGAGCTTTTACTGATTTCTCGTTATAGGGAACATCTGTACAGCTCATTTCACTCTTGTGTTCAGATGGATTTTGTGAAGACATACGACTAAGTATGTGCTTCTTCCTTCCTAGAATATGGTTTAAATGAAATTAAAATGAAATCTTTTTTTCTTTTATATATTTTCCTATATTTTAAATTATTCTGGTGAAGCAGAAGTTACTTCTGTGTCGAAAAACAGATAAGGAAGCAAACCATGAAATGTAGCCTATGAAGCGTTATAAAAATATAGATGTGCACACTTCCTGTAGTTGTGTTACTGATATTCAGCCTTGGGAAGACAGATATGTATCACTGTCACGTGAAAAAGAACTGAAAATAGGTGATCAAAATAAATATAGGGATCCAAACAAGGTACAGCTAAAATCTGGGACAAAATAATGGGCTAAAGAGGCTCCAGGTGACCCACAGTAAGGCCACGCATTTTAATGACTTGGTTATTAATAAGAGGTGATGGAAAATTTCAACATCATTGAGTTCCCTTCTCTGTTAATGCAGAGCAAAGCCTCTTGGGAGAAGGTGTCTCAGGTACTGAACTGATGCTGCCCTTGATCTTAGTTGTTAGAAAAAACAGTAGAAGTGCAGTTTAGGCTTCTGTTGGAACTGTGTGTATGTCCAAAAATACTGCCAGAACTTACACTCTCAGCCTGATTCAGCCATAGAAAGCAGCATAAAACAAAATTCTGGACAGTAGATTAGATGTGCTGCTTGGGAAGAATATGACTGGATCAGAGGATCTGAATAAAAATGTAGCTCACTATGTGATATACTTTTGCCTCCTACTTGGTTTACAAGCAAATTGCAGAAGCAGACTATAGATTTGGTAGTATACATTTCAGAGCTACTTGCTATATAGCTACCACAGACACCCGAGTGTCATTGTGTGCCTGAAGCCTATATAGTTTATTTAAGGAACAACCCACAAAGCCAGGGAAAAAAAACCCAAACACCCCAAAACAACCTCTGTTTCAATTTTCTTTTATCTTTGCTTCATCAGGGTGTAAATACAACTTGTAAATTCCTTGTGTTCAGATAACATGTTGACCTTAACCTATTGCTCGAGCTGGGATTAATTCAATTTGAAAGCTATAATTCAAAATATAGAATGTTAGAGTAGTCTTTAAAAAAGAAAAAATACTTTTGTTGTATTAACCAGCTCTCATTTTATGTGAAGATATGCCCCCTGCCCCTTTTTTATTTCTAACTTTATTTTTGTAAGAGTGGAGTTATAGCTAGGCAAGAAAGCCCTACACTGTCTTTCACTTTTAGTGTTAAGTATTCACTGCTTCACTGAAGTCCAGTTTATATCTTAACACTTTGGTAACTTACTTTTATAATGGCTTTGACAGAGTCACTGAACCAGAGTCCATCCATTTCAGAGGAATACATTTTCTAGACTTTAAGACAAATACTAGTAAAATATGACAGGCTGACCTTTTTCCTCTTGGTCACTTTTGAGAATAGCTATTTTTCCATGCAGTGAGTAGAGTATGTATTCCATATATATACTGAACTTGGAAGGTTGTAGTTATGAATTATTTCTGAGGTGAGTGGTTCTATAACTTACAATTTGAAAAGATTTAAATGCTGATGGTGTCCTGTTTCCATTCTCAGTGAAGACATAAAAAGGTCACTATTCCTTTGTCATATCACTGTGTTGTTGCTGACTAGTGTTAATCATTTAATTAAAAGGTCAGATCAGTCATCCTCCTCTTCTTATACCTAGTGTGACTTTAATTATTTTCTTTGCAAATGAACTGATTTAATATTATTTAATAATAGTTGATTTAAAAAATAGTCATCAGGAGAAGTGGAAATTCTCTATGAAGGCAAGCAAGCTTTGAAGGTTAGAATAAACTGAAAATAGCGGTATTTTAAAAAATTATTTTCTCCATTAAATAATTTTAAAATCATAAGAAGGTTTTAGTAAGAACATCTGGGGGCTTTCCTATCATGTATTTTGCTGTCTGGTCATCAGGACTCCTGGAAAGCAGGAGTTAAAGTGCTTCTAATCACTAAAGCCAGCAAACCCCACTCTCATTTCATGAAATGTGTGGGGATTTGCAGAATTCCCACAAAGGGAACATGGGGGCAGCTGGGGCTAGGAGCAGCTGTTAGCCCTGAACAGCACAGGCCAGCCTGGGCACCCTGGGTGTCTGCTGACCTCGGTGGGGACAGCATTTCCACCACCCTTGGGGCTGCAAAACACCCCGGTGGCTTGGAGAGACTCCTGCTGAGGGCTGCAGAGTCTCCATGTGCTTTCCTTCAAAAGTGGCCACACGCCTTGTAAATAAAGGAGAGCTGTGGCATGATACTGCTCACCCCTCTCCATAGGGCACGGCGTTCCCGCAAGGAAATTTCTCTCATCTGCTCCAGTACTTTCTAAGCAATCTTACTTTCATCCCACAGTCATGACATTCTACCTGGCTTAAATTTTTAATGGAGAATGTCTCCCACTCGTTCATTACTCTGAAAAGCAGGGAAAAGGAGCAATAATTTGTACTGCAGCTATAATATAACATTAGGGCCAAGGTGACTTTGAATGAAGTGGCACAATGGAAGCTTGGATGGATTGATATTTGTAGAAGAAAATATGACAGTAGACAAACTTTGTTTAGCTAGGTGTTCAGTCTGCCTTCTGTTCTGAAAACAGCTGCAACAATGGACAGCACTTAACTCTTAGATCCTGTCCAAACAAAAGAAATAATTATATCCATAATTTTAGCTAGTTCATGTAGAAGCTTCACAGAGAACCTTCTTAAAAGTAGAGATGCATTTATTGATCTTATGCATAGATGTATAACAGTTTAAGCGTTGAGGAATGTTATTTTAAAATGACGTGCAAAAATTAACATCAGAAACCCAGAGGCATTTCCAATGTCCCCAGGACATTGATCTGTATCCAGGCATCTTGCAGAATATAAGTTCTCAGATACTTTGTATATCAAATTATGACACCATTCTTAATGAATAGTGACGAATTTGTAGAAAGCAGCATCAAGTTAATGAGCAAGCTGTGGTCTGGGTTATTTGAATACTGGGTTCTATTGAGCTTTTCAAGAATCCTCAAACGTAATGCTGTCTGTAGTTATCTGAAAAAGCTGAAGTGATTAAGTGCAGGGTTGTGATTAGCTGGACTTTGACAAGATGTATTTGATTGTGTCAGATTGGGCTTTCTGGAGGAATCGCCTCTCTCTCTGAACTGAACCACAGACTGAGAAGTCAGGGAACATGGGATTTACGGGCTGTAAATCTTAAAGAAGTAATTTTAATTGGTAAAAATAAGGACTGGGAAATGATCACAAAGAACTAGAATTGGTACATCTGTTTGTTTTGCAGCAGCATGCATCAGTGCAGAGCAACCGAGAAATGTCAGGCAACCTGAGCCGTCAAGGAGTGAACACAGAGCTGAACTGGTTTTTAGTCAAATATCCATGAATGACTGCAAAGCAGGCAAGTAGTGGCAGGGAAAGTCAAGGGCAAGCTTGCTATTTACTGAGCATTCAGCTAATTATCCATTTCACTAAATACAAGAATGCTCTATCCTTTATGCATTGCAAAAATTTGGGTTTTAAGTTAGAGTTCAGTAAGTACTTAATAACTGCAAAATTACCTCGTATTAGGTGTTCCTGAATTTTAAATTAGCATAACTTTACACGTGGCCTGTGTTGCAAACTATCATTTCTTTTTTTGTTACAACAGGAAGAACACCAGATATAAGAGAACTAGATGCAAACCTGTGGTTTTGAGTCTTTTTTTTCTTTTTCTAACTCCATTTTCATAGCTGGAGGAGCAGTCTTATGCCTATAGCCCATGATGGCTGCCTTGAATTGTGTCTGCCAGTGATGAAATGGAAATGTTGTTTGGAGAAAATGGGAACTTCCTGATCAGCCTCCTTGTATTTGGAGATTTACAGCAGTACCTTGCTTCTACGGTTCTCATGCTGTTAGTATTATTCAAACAGCAAGTAGTATTCAGTAACAAATAGTATATTATTCAATAAAATAGACAGACTTTATTCTCTCTTTTCCATAGTAAAGAGTGGTTGTTAAGAACATTTGATTTGTGACACTGAAACTTTGAGCACACTCGCACAAACAGGATGACTCCAGAATCGGCTAAGGTAAGGTATGTTAAATTATCGTTTCCACCACAGAACAGCTGAATTGCTGTGATAGAAGTATAAGTCTAAGCATTCAAGCCTGATGTAGAGGAATATTCCTTTTTTCAGTATTGAACTTATGGAAACTAGTCCATAAAGAACAATCATCATGCACCCTTTTACTGGCAGTGCATTTGAATAACAGCTTGGGAGTGCTGTGTTCAGTAACTTCAACATTTCATCCATTTAGAAAAAAAAAATATTTCTGTCCCGCTCATTTCTCGAGTTTACATTCACATTCACTCTGTTTCAAATGGAATGTTTGTCAGTGTTAAAGTGAAGAGAGAGTGAATTTGCTTTTTTCCATGCTTATAGTAAGTCCACAGCAAGTCCTCTGATTCACCTCTGAGAACTGCTTGGGATTTCATCTACTTTTCACTTATCTCAAAGAAAATCCCTGCTGGAAATGTGCCATTTTAATAAAGAAACTTGCCACTCCTGCCATTTGGGGTGAAGCCCCTATCATTGCTCTGGCTTCTCCAGCAGCATGCATGGCAGGAGAGGGGCTGCTGGGTTTATCCAGGTGTTGAAGGGCACTTCCCATGGCCTTTCTGCAATGCTGCTTCTTGTTGTTCCTCTCCTGAGTGCCAGCCCCTGTTATGTATGTCTGCAGGTCACTTGGCTTGTGATTGCTCATCATTAGCTCCACTCTTCTGAGGGGCTGCCTTCTCATTTTATCCCTTTGGTGAAACCTTCACTTCTTGCCAGCCACTAGGACTTGTTTTCATACTTATTTCTGCTTTTTGCTTATTACAAGTCAGGTTCCAGAGAAAAGTTCTGCATTAAAATGAAGGGAAATTTAAAAAATGAGCTTGTAATGAGAGCAATTAATCAAAACAGTCTGCAGCCTCAGCAGTACAACTGAGTTTGCTGGTGTGAGGGGGACTGAATGAGAGGGCTGATGAGAAATGAGAAACATGAATTATTTAGGGCTCTGATGTAGTAACCTTTTGCATGTGGTACAGAGAGGGACTGTTTGGAGACACTCCTGCTCCTTTCCATCACATAAAAGGCACTGTCCTGCAGGAATCCCGACTTTCTCATCAATACAGCAGTTCCTTCCTGCTGGCAGCACAGGGTGGCTTGAGTGACCTTGGAAGTGTCTCAGTTTCTGTGGGAAGGAGGCAGATGTGCACATCTTAAGTGGCTGAATTATTAGCTACAGAATCATGGGGTTGATCCCTACAGCAGGACATGTCTTACTGCTCCTAACAACAGTCTGAAATCTGCACTGTCTGTAGCTTTGAATTGCAAATTAAAAAGAGACTATCCCTTGGTTTTCCCAAATCGTATCCAGGTTTTGCAAATAACCTGAGCCAGACTTTGAGCAGACTGAATTTTATTTTATTGTTTTTTTAACATTCTTTGAGAGCTGAGTACTTCTGGTGTTAGGTTTTTTTGGTGGTTTTATTTGTTTGTGGTTTTTTTCTCCTGAATACTCTCAGTGATTTTTCTGAATTCCCTCATACTAAATGATCTTCTAGGTTCCCAAATATCTCAGATGTAGTCTGTTCATGTTTTCAAATAAGAGAAAAAATTATTTGAAGCCCACAGTATTTTAGTCAAGCATCTACAGCATACACTGTCTTTTGAGAACGCTGTGCTGGTCCCATCCTCTCAGCGAAATGCAATGTCAGGAATTCCCAAAGCAGTTTTTTAAAATGCTGTCTCTCTGAGCTCTCCTCCAAACTGTAAGGCAGAGCCAGATCTGTCAGGCCAGGCTCTCCTCTCTCTGAGTTACTAGCAGCCAAGATTAATTAGCACCCAAAGCATTTCCAGCTGTACCGTTTGTGCGATGCTGCTGCCGTGATGCGTCACCACTCACCAGGTCTGTGATTCATTGCTCTGTCAGTGGTTTGAGATACACTGTATGAGAATGCCATATAAATGCAAATATAAATACAAACACTGAATTCCCCCTGCTGGCTAGTGATAAGGTGCTCATCCAGATGGCACACAGTGATTTAAAAGTGGAAAACAATATTTGGAAGGAGGGGGAAACTCAATGATTGTTCTTGAACTCTCTTTTCTTTTTCTTATATAGGCTTTAATAGGGGGAAAAAAAAAAAAAAGAGAAGTGCTCTCTCTGCAAAAACTGCATATTAAACCTGTGTTGTTTAATTTGATTCTGCTGAATATGGGCTAGTATGGACAGTCCCAAACTCATACAATGCAGGATTTAATGCCATTAGGAGATAATGAAAATCTAATCTGCACNTGCTTACTCTTATCTTTGAGTACATGTTCTTAATGGTAAAATAATTCCTTTAGTCTGCAAAGAATTTCGTCCTGAAGGTACCTAGGTAAGCGTCTCAATCCTATTTATGTCCCTAATGTTATAAGAGTTGGTGGCACAGACTCTTTAATTTTCTGTATCGCTGTACTGGCGCTGCTCTGTGTATAAAGTTCTCATCTAGAAACCAAGACTAGCCTTCCATGTTTTGCCCGTGCTTCCATACAGGTGGAAATGTGTTTGTTATACTCCCTTGGTCCAGGGATTTTTTTTGACTGAGTTTTGTGTGGATTTGGAAACTGGAAATCTGAAGGGGGTCAGTATGTGTTGCTGTACTTTCAGAGGTAGTAGGACTCTGATCACCTCTGCTTTAAGCTCTGGGTCTCCTCAGTGCTTTAATAATCATTAGAGGCATATCCAAGTGATATCATATAATAGCTTTTCCTTCAGTGTTCTTGCTGACATAAAGCACATGGCTGCCATATTTCATTCATGATTGCAAAAACCAATTCTTTAAATGAGTATAACTGCTACTATCATATTAAATAGTAATTAATTTTCACATGTTTTGCATATACTACTTACATTTATAGGACTATGTCATTTTCCTGAAATGTATCCAGTCTGTAATCCAAAGATGTTGGAAAAACAACAAACACAGTGAAGGACACTAGATTTCTTGTTCATTTCCCTGTTTAGTGGTAAGGTTTTGTTTTCAAGACTTTTAAGAAGAGAAATTGGAAATTTTGGGATGCTTTTCTAGTTGAGCTAGATCCACAAAGGATTAGAGGGCTTTGCTCATTATTCCAGTTCTTTCCTGAAAGCAAAATTAGACTTGCTTTCTCTGTTCTAGAAGGTGCTGTGGACTGGAGGCTGAAAAGAAAGTGGGGATGGGTGATGATTGGTATTGTGGAGATAGAGGGAGAAGGTGAGGAGAGAAGGCAGTGGGGGGAGAAGAGAACAACAGATTAGAGACAAGAGATTGGGAGTGAACAGAAAGATGCAGAAACACTTGGCGGGTGGGAAATGGGCTGTGTAGGATTCAGGAGACAGCAGGAACAAGGAGTTAAAGTCTGCCAAGCATTGTCAAAGCAGCAGGAGATGCTTTTATCCATAACATTTTGAATAGACTATTGTAAAATATAGATCATTAGTTGATGGGAAGAGTAATAGGAGCTTTAGCATAGGTCTTGACATCAGCAATGTGGTCAGCATACTTTATTTGTGTGGTAGAAATGCATCCAGACCATGCAGAAATTTGAGTATTTCTTTGTTAGTATGTAATTCTAGTAATTAATTCTAACTAATTAGTAAGTATTCTAATTAGTTAGTATTATTTCTTTGTTCATGACCTATAGATTGACATATGTTTTGACATTTCTGGAGTGATTCCCTTTATTCCTGGTTTAATTGAGCTGTTCCCTCATTCTGAATGCTATCCATTGTCAAATTTAATGTGGAACAAAACTAGAACTTCATCATCACTACCTGCTCTGTTTCTCATATTAGATATACCTGAGTTCTCTAGCTGGATAGCCCTTTTATTGTGTTCCCCCAGCAAACTGATGGCAGATTTGCCATGACTGTAACTTTGACTTCCACTTAATATATGCGCCAAATATTGCCTGTTTATCTGCTGTTTCTCCTGTGCTTCCTCTCTCTTTTCTTCTTATTTTTTTTAATTAATACTTGGGTTGGTGTCTGTGACAAGGCTTACATGAACCCTGAAGCTCACAGGTGTTTGTCTCCTCAGCAACCCAACAGGGGAGAAGATTTTCAGTTTGGTTATTTTCAGGTGTATTATAGTATAATATTTGTATGCTCTCTTTATAAAACAGGCTTTTAGGATATTTTCATGACTTAGCATCTCTGTCTCCATTTGTCCTACAGATTATTTATACTGATGCTTTCTTCCCTTAGTTTCTTTTTTGTTCCATGGCCTGTTGTTAATAGTAAAATGTCATACTGTAAGATAACATATAGAGAAGATACATGGTGATTGCAGCAATTGACTCCATAATAAACAGGATATTTGTTGACTGTGTCATCTGAGGACAAAAAGTCACTTGGAGAACTGAAAGTGGGCAGCAAAATTTCGGTGCTGAATCAGTTCACTACTGAGATTATCAGCACTAGAAACTTAAGGTGCAGTTTTAAGTTCACCTGTTTTGGACTGTTTGTGTAGATTTTTCACTACTTTTAAACAAATGGTGGTTTACCCTGGAGCATAACAATACAAAAGTCACAGCTACCATGTGTATGGGAATGGCAGAGATGTTCAGGAAAGGAAATAGGACTCCCTTAGATAAACACAGGTTGTGTTCATTATTAGAACAAAGATAAATAACAGTGTAGTTGGCACAGCTTGCATCCTGAAAAATGACATCTGCATTAGAAGTTCTGACTTGTTTGGTGACACCAAAGTGTATTCAGAAGTGAAAAAGTCTAAAAATGGGGAGTTTTGCAAGAACTGACTGGATGTGGCCTGTAATCACTCATGGTCATCAGCAGAGTATTGTCATTGAGATCTCTCTGGAGAGAGTGAGCCTACAATAGGTTGTAACTAGCTGACCTGACACTAAATTAATATTCAGCTGTGTACATGAAAAATGGGGGTTTTGACAGTGTTTAATTCTGTTTCAGCTTTGCTCTCCCACTGAAGCAACCTCCTTTAGAGGCTATCTAGGTGCTTTGGCTGCTTCTGTAATCCTTACAACTCATTAACAGCACTGGGATGCCAGACTGAGGGGAGGATTCCTTTCCCTTTATCTTCGTTAGACTCCCAATGTGAGAGCCATTTATTGTGCCCTTGGACAGGATAGCAGGGCTTTGAAGGCACATTTCACCATGAATCCTTGCTTACTCAAAATTCCCATTCAAACTTGAGAGATTTCCTTGAGTGAAATAAAACCCACAGGACCAGGTCTGTTATCTTCAATGACAGAAATACAGAAAGCTGCTGGCTTGAACTTTGTTTTTGACAGGTTAAATGCCTGTGTTTCATCTTTTAAACAAACTTTATAATTGTATTAGAGAAAAAAATTCTCCAAGTTTAGTGAGGCTGCAAATCAAGGGTACAGTATATGATGTTAATGAGGAAAGAAACCTAGCAACTCAGTGGGAGGGAGAAAAAAGAAGCTTATTTTATTACCTTTGTCATTACTGTAAGGTTATGGATGAATTAGGTAGAAAAGCTATATACTTTATAAGAAGATTTTACTGTCGAATATTTGCCTATCAATTAGATATTCTGGGAATCACAAAGACCTTGAGAAAACAAATGAGAAGATACAGGAGAGAAATCTGAAATTCCTCAAGACTTCAGCCATTTTCATCTGAAAGATCACAAAAATCAGATCATGACCTGCTTATGCTCAGCCACTGGAGATCCTGCCATGCAGCACGTCCAATACTGTTTTAAATTCCCAGGGCTTGGAGCAAGGAAGAGGCCCTCAGGATAAGGGGCAGGAGTGTGTTTTACACTGTGGTTTACCAGTGCTGACTCAGCTGGGCAAGTCTTACCTCACACTTCATTACAGACCTGGACCAAATGCACAGACAGACTTGTTTTGACTCTACGTGATTGGAACAGCAGCACATCAATCCATTTGTGAGAAGGTGAATCAGACCAGCCAGGATTCAGCAGGACTAAAATTACTCCTGGTAAAGAGCTTCAGGAGTACCTACCTGTACAGTGTGAACCTTTCTTCCTTGCAGAAAAGGAACAAGGAGATTTTGGCAAAATTTGATCAGTGTTCACCTTGCAAGTGAACTCAGCAGCTGCCTCTCTCCCTGCTGGACCTCATTTAGGTTTCTGAAGAGAAAACTTCCTTGAACCTTTCTCTAGCTTTCCTTCTAGCCCTTAGGAGCCTCTTGAGTCCCTTCTAGTTTGGGAAATGCTGTATCAGCACTCATGAGTATCTTAATATAGCAAGGCACAAGCTCAAGTGCAGAAAGGAGTCTGGTGCAGATCCACTTGGCATCCTTCTCTGACCAACCTTGTAACACCTCTGAAGATGAGGCTGTGGCACATGAACCACTGTGTGGCAGTCTCAGAAATGAAGACACACCTTTCAAGGCTGGGAGACTTCCATCGTTTTCAAAGTGAAGACTGCTAAACAGCAAAGCAACTATTTATCAGTTCATGTAGTAGAACCCAAGCTGTTTATTCTTTAGTAATTTGTATCAGATGGGAAAAAAATAGTTTTTTCAAAATGAATACAAATTAAGGGGAAAACGCTGATTAGTTCAGGCAAGCTGCATATGAAGAATGGATTTTCTCTTCCTTTAGTATGCTCTGCTAGTCTCCTCTTCTGTCTCAGTATCCTTTTTCTCCCCTGCTTGTTATAGTACATAATCCAGTACTGCAATAAAGGTCCCACTGTTTTATGCGTGCAGCTTCCAGCTCCTGTTTTTCCTCTGCTGTATACAAGGGTAGCCTCAGGCTCTCTGCATGCTTAACTGAAAAAAACTCCCATTCAGGAGTGGTGAGGAGGATGCAGGGACCTCGTGTGTAGGTTATGGAGCAGTCTCTTGCCAGGTTCTGCACGAGTGTCCACCAGGAACACGTGGACTGAGCCAAGCAGGAACCTGGAAGCTGTGCCTGTGCTCCATGTCCACTAGTGCACGGTTGCAGCTGATGTCTGGAGATGTGAGCTCAAAACAAGTCATATAAATACATCAGTCAAGAAAAGGGCTGGCTGGCTGCAGCACAGAACACAGATGGCTGTCGTAAAGAAGCCACCTGCTGAAACACGCTGGACTGAGTAGGGGCTGCCTCCTTCTTCACCAGCCAGATCAGAGAGCCACATGTGGGGGAGAGGGAAGCAGCTCTCGTGGAGTGGGTGTAAGGCTCAGTGAGAGTTCAGTGAGAGGATGGACTGCCCTGGGTCAAACGTGTGTTTTGAGGGAAAAGTGCTTTGGAGGAACCCATCTTGATTCTTTAATGTAGCTTTTTCACATATTTTAAGATGTACTTTTGGCTGGTTTTTGACTACAGATTTGAGGAACCCAGGATTCCATTCTGGACCAGTAAAACACTCTCTCTATTCTTGTCTTAGATGAAAGAAACTGTAGAAAACAAAACTACTAAAATCTATGTGGCAACAATGACTTCTATCTACTGAGAATTAGAGTAACATGATGCAAAGCAAAGAATATGATTTGAAGTCTCTGGACAATCAGAATGCGACCCACAAATAGGAAAGAAGAGTTATGAAACAGAAATGCATTGTTCCAGAATATTCAGAGAAAAAAATTTAGAGGTAAGCTACTGCTACCGCCAAGGCTGCCAACACTGTAGCAGGGGTACTACTGCTAAGATTCCTCAGTGGCAAAAGTTCATCAGGAGAGACTGAATATTAAAGAAATAATATTTTTAAAGAAAATAATTTGCTTTGAGATTGCAGTTTTCATCTTCATCAAAGTCAGTTCAGAGCATTTTGATGTTACAAACCATCACAGGAAAATTCAAAAGGAGTGGCCTCAAAGGGTAAATATGACACTAAACTCTGCTGGATAATAGGGCAAGATGTGCTGTTTGGAAGCTTCTTGTCCTTCTCTGTCACTAAGTATGGGAAAAGATGGAGAATGCCTGAGACAATGACTGCAGCCTAAATCAAAGGAAAAGCTGATGGTTCTGCTGCTGGAACTGACAGTACAGAGAGAAAAGGACTTAGGAGAGTGAAAAAAAACACTCCCTGCTCTGTGCTGCTCTTTTTAGCCTCCTTCTTCATCGAAGTTCTTGCCATGAGGAGGGAAGAATGAGGTGAGGTGATTTCTCCTTCCCTTTCCACAGATTTTGCTACTAAACCTCCTGACGCAGATTTCCCCTCCAAGTTTGTGTAATATTTCTGAAAAGCACCAGTGGATGTTCCCAGGAAGTAGTCCAAAAATCTGCAGAAATTTTAACCCCCCTCATTGTCCTGAGCACTTTGTGATCTTCAATGTGCCAGCTCAGCTCAGTGGGAATGCCCTGGAAGGCTGTGCTTTGCATGTGGCTTTGCTTTCTACATCCAGGCAAAACTCAGTTGCTCCTGTCAAATATCTTGGGATTTCTGTGATGGAGATTACAAGTGGCTGTGCTGGAGGTTTTGCTAGAAGTGGGTGGGCAATTGTATCTTAATCCAGAGGCAATAGAACCCCTGAAACCAGTCAGGCTGGGCTGCTTTTGCAAGCCCTGTTAAAGGATCATGTGAAAATGCTGTTGCCTGGTAGAAAGTCAGAATCACTGTATTTTGTGCTATAAGTGTGAAAGCTTTTTGAAAGAAAAAATCTGAAGATGACCTCAGGACAGGAGGCTCTGATACTCAGCCATGCTAAATTTGCATAACGTGCAGGAAGAGAGAGGCAATCTTAAATAAGTACGAGGTTGTTTGTCATGATAAATTAATGCTGACAGTTGTCAGATGGATATGGGAGGTAAGCAGCACACCTCAGTACACCATTCCTTAAAGAGAAAGGGAGTTGTTTTCCAGACAAAATCGTTGTAGTGTGTGTCTTCAGCTGGTTGAAAACTGCACTGAAATAAGTCATGGATGTCAATAATCAAGTCATGTCAGAGACATAAATTAAGTCAACTCTGGCTGTTGGTCTTGTTCACTTCTATATTTTCATCATTGGCTGCTGGAAAGGAATTTATTTTATAGATTTTGTAGGTTGTGAGATCCAGAAGGGACTGCAGCGGCTTTGCAGAAAATGATCAGAATTCTTGATAATTTTGGGCACTGTGGCTCTCAATAAGGTCAGGTCTTACACTTATGCAAGTATTCATGCAAATTTACACTTTGGATGAATAAAATCCCAAAGTGCAGTATTTAAATAAGGAATAATTAGCTACTCATTATTAGTTGAGCCTGCAGGTTTTCCATGATAAACTAAACACAAGTTAACGTTACCTTACCATGCCAAAGATAACTCTGGGACAATCCAAGGACTGTGTTTAAGGCATAGTATTTGTTCATTCCATCTTCTATTCTACTGTTACCACAGTTTTCAAGACAAGTAATAGACCTCAGCCAAGGGAGAATGACAAGGGGTTTTCTTTGCTGAGGTTGTTTTCTTGCTTACAAGATGTTAAATACTGGAAGAACTAGTGTAGTCTACTTTAGGGGAAAGGAAACCAAGAATTTTCAACATCTTTGAATGTATAGGAAGATCCTACAAAGAGAAAAATACTCCTTTATGCTCACTGGACTGTGAAAAGATATAATAGACCAAGTTTGCATGTATGCCTGCAGCCAGAGATACTTAGATTACACCTCAGGAAACTTTTCAAGTAATAAGTGCAGTTAAGTAATGGAATTGGGTAACATTGTGCTCTTGGGTAAAGAAATGTTGCTGAATGGGGCTCTTTCTCCTGGGAAATGCAAGGATATCCCTTCTGCAGCCCAGCCCCAGGAACCTGTACCAGCACTGCTGTGCAAAGGACCAGCAGGATGGTTAAAGGAAGTCTTCACGCCTAATCTTCATCTCTAAACTTTCAATTTTTTTGCATTTCTGTCTTCAGATTTTCTTGCAGAGGCTGGACCATTTTGAGTCATTGTCCCATCAGAATTTTTACCTTAATACACTCTTTCTAATGTTCACCTTCCTCCACTCTCTCAAGTCTCCTGAGTTCAGTCAGCGGCAGACTCACTCTATTTTCAGAGGGAGGGAAAAAGATCTCTTAAGTATGGCTGGGATGCTGCAGTTCCTGAATTGTCCTAAGGCAACCTCTTTCATTCCCTTAAATGCATATAGAGAGCTTATTGAGCATCAGTTGGATGTGTGAAATCAGCTGGATGAGGCTGATCCTCTGGTTATGTAAAGAGAAGACAATGCAGAGAAAAAGGGAGGAGTTCTAAAAATTAGCAGCAAAAACTTGCCGCTGTTGAAACCAGTAGAAATTTTCATTGGCTTTGATGGGGTCATAAATTCACAATAATCCTTATATTTTGGCACAAATTGTTAAAGATGCAATAACTTCACTGGAGCCTTGTCAGTGTACAGGAGAACACAGTTCTGTGAGTCTGGGGATTCATGAAATGATGTGTTTCAATATGTGGGTTGCTAAGTTGTTAACTCAAATGCACTGTGAGTACTATCTGAAAAGCTAATCTAAAGTAATAAAGCTAATGTGCTCTTGGAATATCCTGAGGATTTGAAGTCAATGCAGTTCTTGAATGATGAACATTATTTCGAAAGATATAAAACACTTTATAAAAGCATATTGCAGTCCGCCGTAGAGGAGCATCTTACCACTTTTTCAGTGGAAATGAAATCTTTGCTGTGGCTCGAACTTTGAGTTGATCAATCTTCAGTGTAGTCAAAAATATAATTTACTGTTATTACAACAATTTGTTGTTTTTAAAGCACTAGAAATGTTCTTAGTAATTTGCAGGTAGGTGTTCAAACAAAATCTGTTCCCCAAAGGAAATAAAATATACACCTTTTGTAGATAAAAGAACAACATATATGTTGTGTAGCACACAGCATACTGAGCAGGTACATGCTTTGGTAATGAACTTAGATCCTGCATGGGTACACCAGTGGAGAAAATCTTTATTGTTTCCTCCACTGCTGTATTGTTTAAACATCCTTGTATGCATTCTCCTGTTTGACTGCACTGGCTCCTATATATGCCACAGTGCCTTCCATTTCCTTGAGCAGAGGAAACTGAACCAGCAGTATTTTTCTAGGAGAGACATCATATTTCTGCCACTGGGACATTACCAACAGGCCACTGGGGTCCTGAGCCTCAGGCCAGTGCTGGCTCTGCAGTGCTGGCAGAGGTTACCAAGATGACAGTCCAGAAAGGGTGGCAGTCACATGCATTTTTAGCATGTTTAGCTTTATATTACTGTGCTGCATGTACTGTGAAGGTATAGCCCACAAGCTGTCCTCAGCTCCGGGACAACAGGAAGACTTCTGTCCCCTCCTTTGTTTGGGGAAAGGAGGAAAAATAGTTGGTTTGCATGTCAACTCAAACTGTGCAAATTTGGCTGAAATCTTGCTGTTGTAAACAGACTTCAGTAAAAGTTATTCAGACAAACAATGCTATGATAAAAACTCTTGTCTTACCTTCAGAAAACATTCGACCCAAGTAATGGGCTCTTTCCAGTGGCACTGCAGGGAAAGGAATAGAAGCAGCCATTCTCTTTGAGATGAACATCAAACAGTTTAATGCACAGAAAGAGCGAGTCACGTATTCCCACTGTGCTGGGGAACCAAAACAAGTTCTGATCCTGATAATGGCATCTACTGCACATCTGGCTCAGTGTGTGTGTCCTCTTCATGTGCCCCCATGCAGCCCAGCAGGTGGTGGGGGGGATGGCTTTGTCATTGTGTTTTCTACTCTGTGTAGGCAGGTATGAGCTAAAGCCACAGAAAATTCAAAGGCTGGTAAACAGCTACTGAACCCTTAGACCACCAAACTGTTCTTCACCATCATGCCCCTTTCTCCTTATCAGCCCTTGTAAACCCTGCGTGCGTGTTTCTGCAAGAGGAAAGGCAGGCCCTGTTGCTCCTGGGGCAGATGAAAATTGTTTCTGAGGGTGACTTGAACTGTCACGTAGAACCAACTGCTTTCTTCTTGCGTTGGTTTTCTTTTGTCTTTTTCTAGTCCATTTAGGTTTTGCTTTATTTTGTTCTGCTTGCTGTCTGCAATCTGTGTGTGTTTATAGGGACAGCTAAAATGAAAGCAAGTAAATTAATGGGTTGACTTGCAGCACAAGATTGAATAAGTTGTTTAGATTGACATCTCCTCAGGTCTTCTCTGACTAGCTGTGAAAGCTTCTGCATCCATTTCCTTTACGTTATAGGGGTACTGAATTAACCAATAAATTGAACTGAGCCTGTTTCTGTAAAATCTGTGAAAAAAATTTAGACTTTTAAACAAACTCAGACTGCATTCACATCTGTGTTTTTATGTGTATTCTGTGCACAATCCCTAGGAAAAGTTGTTATCTAAGTTGAAAATAATGTTTTGCAGTGAGTACATGAAGCAAATTTTGCATTTAAAATTTTGAAATACTAGAAATGGAGATTAACTTCTGAAAGTTTTCTTTGAGGAAAGAGGAAACTACCATGTAAGTAATAGATCATCCTATTGTGAGGTTTTTGCTCAATAAGTACTATTTACTATGTTATACAGGACAAGTAGTTAACATGTGCAAATGTTAACGTTTGAACAAGAAGAAAGATATCCGAAAAATTATTCACAGTGCAGAGTGATTTGACTTTTTTTTATCATTGTGATCTTTTAGTCTTGACCTCCTTTATAACACAGTAGAGGAGACTTGGATTAATTATTTCTTAATTGAAGCAGAGTAGAGCTTCTGGAAAGATGTCATATCCTGCTTTAAAAATGAACATGATGGAGGTCCCAGCATAAAATGCAGCAAAGGACTCCAGTAATTGTTTGTCCTCTTTGTAAGATTTGTGTCTTTTTTTCTCTAACCTGAATTTCTCTCTCTTTGGTGCCGCGTGTAATTATTTGTTACATTGAAGAACCTATTATTTATAGATTTTTTCTTTATGTTCTAGTTATTTCACTCTGTGTTTGGCTGTGCCTTTATTTTGCAAATGGGGCAGATGCCAGCATGACTCACATGCTGATAAATTGTTTCTATATTCAATGGGAAAGCTGTTTTATGAGGGAAGAATCTTTATAATAATTTCTAATTGTTTAACATGAAATAGTTTTTAAATTTAAAACTAGAAGAAATAAAGACTTTAGAACTCACAAACAGAAGTCCAATGACAAGAGGAAAAGACAACATAAAGGCACAAATTGAGTCTAATGTATAGTGAATATTTATGAAGAAAACACAAAGGTAATCAGCTGAACAGGGTTGAACTGAAGCAAGAAGGTAGGTCAAGGTGCTTGCTGTAGCAAATAGCTGGAGTAAGACTCCAGCCTTTAGAAGTCAGTCTTTGCTTTATTTCCCAAAGACAAAAAGTCTTTTCCAAGTATGTTTTCTCTCTCCACTCTTCTTGAATGCAGTGGCCTCAGCAGGACCAGCCAAGGAGGAGGAAAGTTTTCCCTGTGGCACTGGCCCAGGCAGGGCTCCTCCATGCCCTGGCACCTCCCAGCAGCTGTCCAGCCTGTCCCAGTCAGAAGCTGGAGGACTCTCAGCTAGGTAAGGACAATAATCCTACCCCAGTTACTGAGCTAGAGATCTAAAGATGGACAGTGATTACCCCCTGGGTGGCAAATGGTAATTTCTACACCTACAGCCAATTGCTGAGCTGCATTGGCTTTCCAAGTTGATTTATTGGGTGACTTTTTGTCACACCAAGTTGCCATGACTGAATGGCTTTGGTTTTGTTTTTGATAGGTGTTAACAGCTCCCACCTCTTGCCTCCCCACAAAATGCATATTAGTTTATTTTCTAAAAACATATTGCAATCTTTTCTTACACAAACGAATAATTTCATTCTTCTGAGGGACATCACATCCTACACCTCTTCACTAATGTGGAACCATTAGTGGAGGGAAAAACCCTCACTAGTTCTTGTTTCTGTATATGAATACTAGCCTCAATTTGAAAATCACGAGTTATATTCTAATGTTCTGATTTTTTTTCACCGCTAAATTTAATCAGTATTTATTTTGTAAGTCATTTGAGAACTAAAATATGATTTTTGTCTCTCTCAAGTTGAAACGTTCTAACATAGATTTTTGCCACAGTGAAAACATTTCACTATTGTTTACAAATTCTGTCCAGCCGTAGGTGATTTCCATTTTCTTCCCTTAGATGGTGCTAATAAGGTACAAAAAGCAGCCTCAGCCTCTGCGGTGTTTTAGAAAGAACACAAAGTACAATGAAGGCTTGTTTGGATTCTATGAGCAATTTCTTTCCTCCTCTGTGTGCTAGATTTTGGCCTTATTTGTGCTTATTCAGGCTCCAAAATGACACTATAGAAAAGTATCAAATTTGGTAAACAATTACATCTGATGACTATATGTTCATTTTGGAAAACTAGAGGAGCTAATGTTGTCTGTATCTGAGCTGCAAAATGAACAGACTTTTCATTAGCTTTGTACTCTCCCAGGGAAAGCTTACTGCCAGTATCTGAACCCTGGGAAAATGGACTTGTTTTATTGGTAGCCAGTTCTATTCACCATTAATTAGAGGCCCCCAGAAACAACTTTTTCTTTAGTGTATAACAGTTTAACTTCTCCTGTGCACAGAAGCATAGAAAAACTTGCTCAGTAGAAAATGAAGGAGAAGAGAATCTCTAGCAATTTTTCTCTGGGTTCCACTATCAAAGATGTGTGGACCATCTTGAGTAACCATATTTGTATTTTTTTCTCTCACTGTAATCTTGAGTATCAAGCTGTAGAAGAGTAGTTGTTTTATGAAATTTCAGTATAGCATAGAGAGAAGCTCTGGAATGAGATTTTGCCTCATGAGGATTTTACCCTTTCTCAGGGTAATTTAATATACAAGATACACATCTCACTATTTTGCATGTCCAGTGTAGAGGTAAATGCTTTCAGAAGCGCATCCATGACCTGAAGACCAGAATCAGCAGCATCTGCAGGAAAAGTGACAGTTCATCAGAGGCATCTCAGCTTGCCCGTGCATTTGGCAGCAGGATTATCCTTTCAATTTTTCCCCCCTCCCCACCACCTTCACCTCTCCTGCTTCAACATTTCTTTGCTCTCACAGGCAGTTTTCAGCCTGCCTGGTTGGTTGGGGTGTCTGTTCAGCACATAATTGATCATGACTGTCCATCACTGCAGAGGAAGAGGCACAGGGCTTGGGAGGGCAGGAGTGGCATGGGTCTGGATCCCAGGACCCTGCAGAGCCGAGTGCCCAGAGGAACCATGGAGTGTCAGCTGTGTCCTGCCTGGGGATGCTGCCAGGATGTAATTAGCACTTCGCTCTCAGGAGCGATATAACTAAGTTCACCTACAATACATGGATGAGAGAGACTTCACTGTTTATCAAATCTAGTTAGTTTGATTTAAACCCTCTAGGTAAGCCCAGTAGTGGATCTGTTTCTTTTCTGACCTTTCACTCATATTCGTTATTGATTTTTCCTGAAAGACGTCAAAGCAATTACCACATGCCACTTTATTTTATCCTTTCCAGAAGAACCTTGAATGAAGTTTTAGGACACTGTGAAATCAAGGAACATTCACTCCAATCAAATACAGCCAACACTTTTTTCTTGTACTTTGAGGTAGAAGTTTCAAGTGCTGTCCTGATTAGAGTGCCTCTGTGATTGCTAATGTCCAGGGTCCTGGGAGTCCCAGGTTTCCGTAGCCCATCTGCCTCACATGGCTCACCTTGACATACCAAAGTACACTTACGTGGGCTTCTTTGAATTTAGCCATCTTGTTCAGGGATTCATCCATTTTCTGTCTTTACCTTTTTCTATTGAAGAGCCAATTTACAGTGCTTGTAGCAACCAGACCTAAAATCTAAACATTAAAGTTCTTTACCCTTTCATTAACTAATCTTACGTTTAAGATTAAACCAGTGACATGGGAATGGTTCCCCAGAAAGATGTAAAGTTAAGCTTGCCTCTGGTGAAGTCTGTGACATTCAAACTTTGTGAAGATTCATTTTTTGCTGCTTTTCCAGCTCAGATCTCCTACCACATCACAAGGCTTTGTGTATAATTATTACACACAGAACTATAACAAAAGAATTTTACTAGTTTCCAAAGACAAGGCCATGAATTTTTAAACAAAGAGAATCAGGGGGTCTTGTGCAATGCTGTGTCTCAGATGATGAGATTTTAGTTAAATAAGCAATTCCATTTTGACACTGGGCCCCAGCTCCAGTACACAATATGGACAGAGATCACTTAATGAACAGATGTTCAGTTTCGGTTTTTCTCAGCGTGTGGCGCTGGGCCCGATTTGTCAGGTTTCCCACTCTGATGACTGCTCAAAATTTCCGATTTTCTCTTGAGTTGTGTGACACTTGTCATAGCATTAGGGCAAATCCCAGTTACATGTCAGCAAATGAACTCCTGTGGTCCTTGTTTGGTTTGTTGGACCGCGGCACGTTTAATTTGGAAATACTTGGAATTGTACCTAATTCCTAATGTTGCTCTTTATTCATCGACAGTTCCCTCTAAAGCTTTACTCATAAATTGCATTAAATTCTTAGATTTCTGTGTTCTATGATGAGTTGATGTTCTTTGTATGATAAACCACATAATAGCATTTTCTCAAGTTCCCGTTCAGCAGAACAGCCCATCTACTGCAAAGTCATCTGGGGTTAAATCTTGCCTTTAGGCCAAAATTTGGGTAATGAAGATGATGTAACTGAGCTTAAATGGTTGTTATCCTCTGTAGATGTTCTTAACATACTGCTTTCACACTCATCTGGGCACTCAGAGAAAGTGGGTTTTGCTGGAGCATTGAATTTCATGGCTGTGTTTTGGTTGAAAGGCTCAGGGGAAAAATTCTCTGTGCCCTGGCCAAGGGAACACCAAGGCTGACACTCCCTTTACAATGCAGATTTCCTATTGTTGCACGTACTGGCTAGCATTTGGTTTTTTGATACAAAATAGCTGATGCTGCCAGGTAATAATAAATGGGATCAGAATTGTCACTGTGATGTTACCAGATGCATCATGTTCCAAGTTTCAGTTTTCTGTTTGGCAAAACTGAGTGACTATTGCAGAAATATTGGACAGGAGGGTTTTAGCGAGTAATCAATAGGGACATCAGTGGCATTTTCAGCTTCTGAGTGTTTGATTTGAAGTCTTGATATTTAATATGGAGTTCTTCATGAAACTCATGCTTTCACATAGTTCATTTTAAGGGATCAACAGGGTGGAGTGGTTACACAAAGTGGGATCAGTTCAAAAGACAGCTTGTCATAGTTTTGAGATCTGTACCATAACCTGTGCAAGTGAAATTGCAAACCCAGATACTCCTAAAAGATTGTTTTCTTGTAACGGTTTAATTCCTAACAGTGTTAAAATAGAGAATATATATAAAAAACTTTAAACATTTTCACTTGCTTACTTCACAAGGTTTAAGAGCATTGTTAAATTATGCAGGATGGCAATCCTCTTGTGAAGTTGTTGTAATAACCAGTCAAGAAGAGCTATTTCTGCAAACGCTCATTAGGGTATTTCTAAGTGCTCAGAACTATTACCAAATTCTGCTTTCTACATAAATATTTTTAGTGTTTGAAACAATGGCTGCTACATTCAAAAGAATAATGCTGGATGATGTCCATCACTGTAGCTTTTTAAACAATAGTTGAAGGCACTGGCATGACAATACATGTATGGACAAAAAAGATTTTTTTTTGTTGTGGTTTGTGAGGGTTTACTAATTATGACTTGTTAATTCTTGGACTCCTACTATCTCTGAGCCAAGGATTTTGACAGAAGTGTTTTTTTCACTTGAAAACTGTCACTTGGATTCTTCTTCCTTTATGTCATTAGTACCAGGATTCAGTAATCTGCTCTTTAAAACAGTTGTCCAAAGCAAATGCAGAAACAATAACAGAGACCCCTATCTAACTGCATTCATAATGAGTAGCAACTATTCATAACTATTAGTTGGTTGCAACTAACATGTTGAGAATAATTCATGGAAACTAATTGTGAAATATTTATGGACAAGAAATAAATACATAGTAATCAAGATTGGTTCATGAATGACTTGCCAATCCAAAAGGGGTGAATTTTTTCAAGAATATGGTTCTGTGCAATTTGCTGTGCTGTCATCACCTGCAGATATCCCTTGAAAGGTATCAATGTCTACATACATTCTGCTTTGAGCACAATTATCTGCACCTCTGCTGGGCTGCTAAGGCATGAAATGCAGGGCAGGTGCAACGCAGAGTGCACTGTCCAGGGCTAGGGATTGGAAACGGACTCTCCTTAATGTAAGAAGCTAGGATGGATAAGGATTTCTCAGGGTTTTGGATGCTAAAAAAAACCCTCAAGGTAAACCTCTAATTAAGTGGGACCTGGAGTGAATATAAATTATTCCATTCATCCATGCAGCAATGTGACCTGCCAAGGAAAAACAGGCTCACAACGGTGTTTTTGTGACTTTGCTACATCCCCAGCTTGAGCTCCTCCCAAGATGGTTCAGCTCCTTTAATGGCAGAGCAGTTTCAGACTGATTTTAATTCTGCCTGGGTGGGGCCACAAAACTCCTTCCTCAAGCATGTCTGTCCACCCTTTCCATGCTGGACTTATCCTTCTTGAGAATGACAACTGTCTTCAGTCAGTTAGTTTTGTTGATCTCATCAGTAGTTGACTCTGTCAGAAAAATGCAAGTAGTACAGTGCCAAAAATGGATTTCTGCCAACTGATTTACTATCTCAGGCAGATTGTCCCTGAGTCCCTGTAAAAGCATCAGACCAAATGTATAAAGTAACACACTTATTCTGGGTTCTCTCCCTCCAAAAAATGTAGGTCTACAAAAATAAAAAGTAGTTCTACAGCATCATCTTATTGAGTTGATTCATGAAAAATCAAGAGTCTGGTTTCAGACTGAAACCATGACACAAGCCTGTTCTATACCAAGAATAAACTCAGAAAAGGTAAACTGTGTTCAAAATCACGGCTCTGGAACCTCTGACTGCATTCTCCAATGGGAACAAGCTAGCAGAAAGGCCAGGTCCTGGAAAGGTAGGTTTTGGCTCTGCACTCTCAAGTTCTTGAGCATCCTCTTGAAGGTGTTTGAGATATCATGTTTTTGACATGAACCAGGTGAATCTCCTTAAAATCCTTTCAACACCAGGGCAACAAATGCCACACAGCTTCAAAAAGTTAAAGCACCTGGGTGAGTGGTCACTGCTCCAGGGAGCCAGACCCACAGCACCACCGAGCTCTTGTTTCTGCTGCACCGGAGAGGAAAGGGAAACTGCCCCGTGCCAGGAAGTGCTGATGACAAAGGGCACTGCGTGTGACTGATTTGCCACAATCTCTCTCTCCTGCAGAGCTTCTGCTGACAGTAGCCATGGGTCTGGCCACAGAGAACAACACATGCCACAAGCTTTCTGAATGTCTCAGTGGCCACAGTCCAGCAGAATCTACCAGCTTCCAGTGGCAGTGGTGGGAGATAAGCTCTTCTAAAACTTTGGTCCAACTCTCTACTATTACACCTCAACTTTGAAGGTTTTGGGACCCTAAAATTTCTGTCCGTAAAGACTTTGTAGATGAAAACAATGATTTTCCTTTATATATGAAACTAGAAAAAAATACAAGGAAGCTAGGTGAATAGTAAATCTGCCACAATGTAAGCTTCGCAGTAGAAAATATCAAAATAGGGAGATAATGCAGCATCTTTAGCAGAGATGGGCAAAGCACTAAGATTCAGCAACACACATTGTTCAGCGTTTCTGAAAAGCAATAGTCATTGAAAGGGCTGATCTGTGGGTAGTTAGTGAGCAATCAGTGAGATGTTTTTAGATGTAAATGGCTAAAAGTCTCATTTAAAAGCAACCTTTCTACCATTTGGGTGAGGAAGAGCAGCAGATTTATGGTTTTCCTGTAGCTGACAGACTTCAATTTGTTACTCAAGGGAAAAAAAATTACAAATGCCTTTTTGTTGGCTAATGTGTAAATGTGAATTGCCAAAGACAATGTAGCAATGTAAAAGGACCATCAGGCAGTCAGAGCAGCTACGCTTTTGGATGAACATGCAGGATAGGGTCAAACAGCCAGATTTTTAATTTGACGCTTTCCCAGTAAGAAAAATAACTCCCCTGCTAGTGTAAGGAGAGAGGGGATGTGGGGGAATGCACAGCAAGTGGAAGCAACCACAGGGGTCCTTGAAAGCAGTTGTATAATGATTATTTGACAAGGCTTCCTGGATGCTAACAATCCCATTAAAAATAAGTTGGCAAAAAACATTAGGATCCTGAACTGACTGAAAATGAAAGAAGAGAAATGAGGAGGGATTAAAGTAAAGCTCAGAAATAAAGAACAACCACTGAGTGTGTCCACCGTGGGAGTCTGTGAGCCTGATGGGAAGCTCTGGGTAATTAGCTGTATTTGACTTCTTTCTTATATTTAAAATTACGTTTCTCTCTCCTCTTCCCCTCCATATTTTCTTGTAGAGCATGAATTCTTGGAGGTCACAGTCTGTACTGGGACCCAGCTTTAGGCATTGTACATGTACCTCATTAGAGATAATTCTTGCCTGAAGAACTTTAAATCTACATTTACCAGGCAGAGAAGGGAAACAGTAGCATCATGGGTTTGCAAATGAGAAGCTGAGGCACAGAGAGGTGAAGGGGTGGTTTCAGAGATGTTCAATTTCACTTGGATTCCTATGAAAATTGGGTTTTTCCATAAATCCTATAACACCTCTAAAGTGCCAAAGGCATAGAATTGTTTAGGTTGGAAAGACTTTTCAGATCAAGTCCAATCACTAACCCTGCACTGCCAAGGAAATTAAATCATGTCCCCAAGGGCCACCTTGACACATATTTTTAGATACTTCCAGGGAAGGTGACTCCACCACTTCACTGGGCAGCCTGTTCCAGTGCTTGATAACCCTCTGGGTGAATCAATTTTTCCTAGTATCCAGTCTTGTGTCATTTGGAGGAAGGAGGGATGTGCAGAGACACGAGGCTCTGATGCTGCTCCTGTGCTTCACCCTTACCACTGGCAGTCCTTGGCTCACTCCATGTAAAGCAGTCCTGCTCCCAAAGAACTCCCACATCTGCAACACTGGGTCAGGGCAGCAGTGTCTGCTCTCCTGATGTGATATTTTATAATTGTCCTTCAGTAGCTCTCTTTTAGATGTATGGACAGGCCTGCAATGCACACATCTTGGTCTAATTGGCAGATAAAAGCAAGCACAACTTCTGTGGTGACTGCAACAACAATAATTGGAGATAGAGGTTGTTATATAATACATACGTGTTGGAAAGAAACCACTTTGATGCGTGTACCAACCATCACTGAGAGCCCTGGGAGCAGTTTTAGTTGGAGATGTCTCCTGGATGGCAGGGGGAACAGCAGGGAAAGGCTGTGCCTGGGGAGGGCACTTGGCTGCTGTGGACAATGTCCATGCTGGGGCCCTGAGCCACGGCACCCAGCCCAGTGGCCAGTGTGAGCCTGGCTGCTGCATTCCAGGGCCGAGCTCAGCTCCCTCTGGAGCTTCTCTTCCCACGATGGATCAGTCTGCACATGTGAATGTGCTGATAGAGCTTTGCAGCTTTTTTTCACTGTCACTCAGAGGGGTGGTTCGTTTCCTCCTCAGAATGGCCACAAAAATAATCTATTTTTATATGAATGAGAAAGATATTTGCTTTTTCAAGGAAGATGCTTGTGGTGTACTGAAGGCCAACTGAAGTGCCTAGTCTGATGTCTCTTGGTAAGTCAATACTAACATGGGTCTGTTTTCTCTAGTGAGAAAAATTTATATCTTGAATGCACTATTACAGGTGATTCCCAACGTAACTTCAGCTTCATAGCAAAAAGGGTGAGATTTTGTTCTCATGTTGCTGCTTATTTTCTCTTTAGCTCAGAATCTCTTCTGATATATTGAATACTGAAACTTGTGGAAGGTTTGCCTGTTTTATTTGGTTAACCCACAAACTTGTAATGTTGACAGTATTCTTAAATTAGACATTGTGTTAGTCTTGAGCCTTCTAAATAGCATTTATATGTTGTATTTTCAATTTGTTATTGTACATGTTCTATAGAAAAAGTAATTTGAAAGTGAAAAATACACAAAATAGACCAGCTGCTTGGCAAAGCTGTGTGACAAGGCTCTGAGTAAGGCTCAACAAGGTCCAGGTAAAAGTTGGCTTGCTTAGAGAGAGGTTACATGAGACAACCTCCACAGGTTTTTCTTCCAACATAAATTATTCTGTGATTTTATGATTAACTGCGATTTTGTTCCCAAAACCCACAGTCCTGAAATATTGCAGTTTTTAATTCAAAATTTATGAGTCATGGAAAAAAAGGCTCTTCATCTTAACCATCAACACGTTTCTCACATGACTGACTGTAAAAGAAAAATTGTCAGTTGCATGTGATTTGTTACTTCTTCACACCACACTGAAGGGTTGTTTTGTAGAAAACCAGAAAGGTTTTAATGAAAGAGCACCAGAGTGGTGTAGGGACTATGAATATAATCTGAGAGAGAATTGAAGTGGCCACATGTGGGGAGAAGGGTAACAGCTGTTGCTGGGGTACTCAGGGATTGCACGAGGTAATACAGATGGAGTGTGCCCCAGGCAGGGTGCTGCAGCCCCCAATTCCTAAATGACGCCTTTCTCAGCAACTGGGCTCTGCTGGCCACTCTCAGCTGCTGAGATTCAGGGTGTCCAGGGCAGGTTTCACTGGTGCACCTTAGCTAGGCTTATCAGCTCAGCCAAAGTGCTGAGGAGGAGCAGAGGCCCACATCCATTTCTTCATGAAGTCATAAATTAGTGAATGACAGCACAGAAAGTGGGTCCATACAGGGCCTAAGTCAGCTCTGAGCTTTTGCTGTGCAACCCCAGCAAAGTGCACTGCACTCAAACAGAACAAATGATTGTTAACTTTGTTATTTGCTCACTAGATGTCTGTTGCCTGACAGGAAATCTCCATAGCCATTTTCCTGTTACAGAAGTAAAGTAAAAACAGTAATAAAGAGGAATAATCTGGTTTATTAGAAAGACAATTGGGTTAACTATCAGAATAGCAAATTCAAGTTCTTGTTCTGTCTCTGTTTTCTTGGACCACCTTGGGACCCTCTGTTCCCTTTCTCCATACTTAATTTCTGAACTGGAAGATGGATAGTTATCCAGCAATGTCAGGGTGTTATGCTGGGGCGGGGAGGGAATAATAAGTAAACTCCTTTATAGACCAACTATGTCTCATTTTGAAGGCCTTTCCTATGTGTATATATAAAAAAATCCCCTTTTTTATAAATCTTCTGCTTTAATAGAAGTAGGAGGCTTCAATTTCTTCTAATTGAAGTCATGTTAGACACAGTGATTCACTTCCCAGCAGTGTTTGCATCATCACATGTGGTCAGGATGCTGATGCTGTTTATAGATCTCTCTTTGTATTTACCAGGGCAGGTGAGTGGGAAACAGTGACTCCTCCAGCCAAAGAAGAGAGCTGCTCTAGGATCAGGAGTAAGGGAAGGCAGTGTACTTATTTGTGTCTCAAGTTATCTAACCATTAGCTATCTCTTTTCTCATCTCTCTCACCCTACTCCCTCCAGAAATCTGTTATTGAAAGGAAGGAAAAGGGAAAATGTTTTTAAATGGGCAAATTGAGAAATTCACAGTGTTGCAAATAGTCTGTGAGCAGGATAGAGTTGCCTAGGGCTTTTTTATGAGTCTCACATGGGGCTGTAAATCAATTTAGAATTGTAGAAGTAAGGCATAAACCAGAAAGCTCTGTGTGTGTGTCAGCTGTGCTCTGTACAAATGGCTGATATTGTGAATAGTGTTTACTGCAAATCCTGTTGTGACCCATTTTCTAATGTACTCTTGTTTAATTTTTCTTGTGACACAAAATATAAGGTCCAGTGTTTGCTACTATATGTAAAGTTCTTTATATAAACCAAATTTTATTGGTTTGAATACTGAATGTGTTACTGAGTCCCTCCAAACAGAGCCACTTCTAATCAAAACCAACTTAAATCCAGGACCAGTCTTTTTTTTTGCTTAATAAAACTCAATTAATTTAAAGAATTTCTGCCGTTTCTCCTGTACAAGCAATTACAAAATACCGAGGCTTATGATTGTTTTTCCAACATACAAAACTATACATTAGTAAACATTTCCCAAGACATTTTTAGGTAAATAGAGAATTTTTGTCTACATCCATTTTGGGCATAATTTGGGCTGCTATCTGTTGGAGAGCTTAAATGTCCAAGTAGATCTGTGCCTTCTGAAGGGTCTTCCTTTCTTTTTGCCATTTTATGTTTCAATCAGGAAACTTGGGACAATTGTTATGTTGAATCTAAAAGAATAAATTTAGACCAGAGTACTATTTAAGTATTGTTACCAATATTTGTGACTGTAAAGTTCCAGAAATAGTTTGTTGCATTTTGAAGGGTTTTAAGATATTTTGAAGCACTAGGTAGATGTTTCATCTGCAGAGCCCAAAGTCAGGAAACTCAGAATGAAGATAATTCATTGATGATGCAAAGTAGATTTTTGGGTTTTCCCCCCTCAGTGCAGATCTTGACCAAATCAGAAATCCTGAGATACAAACAAAATGAAATTATGCCTACAATGGCACACCCTAATCAAGGTGTTTCTCTTAGCAAGACTGGAGAGAACAGAATTGCTGTCTGTTCCTCATGGAACCATCCTCAGTGGCCTCTCCAAGTGGGGGCAGCCCTGGTGTGCCAGGGTTCCAGGGAGATTGAGGTTCCTGTCACAGGGAGGAAATGATCTGTTACAGCAATGGAGGTTCATGAGGAAAGGGAATCTGTAATGTGCCCATTGCCATGATCAGCTTCTGGTGCTGTTGAACACAGATTTGTGAGTGCTGACATAGTTGCCTACATGAGTCATACTTTGCACTGAAAGTTTTATTTAATGAGCTTTGAGGAAAAATATTTCAAACAGTTTTATGTGTTTCTCTATCCAGGCAAAAAGTTTGAGCACACAACTTCCCCTTGTGAAGAGTGTTTTCTCTTTTCCAGCTGTCAGAAACACAAGGGTCATTTAAGTATTCTTGTCAAGTTTTCCAGATGCTTGTTTTGAATTGATGGGTTTGAACAGGAGCAATTTGTTATGCTGGCACTTCCCCCTCCAACTGCACAAAGAGTCAGCCTTTGCAGATACATTATCATCTCCTTCCCTGAAGAAACTGCTCTTCTTAAGATAGAACCAATGGGTTGGGAGATTTTAGGTCTGAACCAAAGGTCAGACTTGTCTGATAGCTGTGAAAGGGAATGGGAATGTGTAGACTGTTGCCTGGGTGGTAGATATTTCTTGCATGCATATGTGTGCAGATAAGGCTAGATAGATTATTTGGCACTTTGACTGAAGTATATTTCTTTTTCTGTTTTGGAAATATTTTTCCATGATTGGAAGGAGCTTTAATATCAAAGTGTAAGTAATCCAGTGAAGTATAAAAGTGTTTGTTCAAGTTTTATGTGATTGATCTGTTACAATTTCAAAAATCCTTGTTGTAAAATTCAGACTGTAAATCTGTTTTCCACATATGCTTTCATTTAACATCTTATGGAAGTGCTGCCCTGTATGCACATACTCACTGAGTTTAAATAGGCAGGACAAGAGATGCAAATGCTGGGCTAGGCACTGCTGGCCAGATGTGCCCAAGGTGAAGGAGTGACCATGGTGGCTGAGCAGTAGGAAAGAGGCAGTGGGAAATGAGCATATGCAACCTACTGAAATGCTTCTTTCATGTTGATCTTGTCTGTTTGAGGGGAGTTCCATATGGAAAGAAAAATTAGCTGTATTAGTATAGAAACTTGCGTAAAGGTATAAAAGGATGTGTGGTCACAGCAGAGCTACTATTTAGATTCAAAGGGAAAAGAGCATGAAAAAGAAATCAGATCTAATTTGAGAGAGCCATACCAGGTGTGCTGGTTTGAAAGAAAACCAGCNTGCCCTTATCCAGGTAGGAATGTTTGGTTCCTCCCCATGGGCAGAGCATCTCGCAGTGGGATGAGGTAATTTTATCAGTCGTGCAGTGAGACCCAATGGCCCGTTAGCAGAGGGTACCCCCTGGAGGGAGATGGGTCATGGAAGAGATAAAGAACACTGCCCCACCTGCTTTTAACAGATGGTGATAGAATACATACTTTTGGTTACATCTTGCATTTCAACCTAAGACACCAGGTATGCATTCTGTGTCCAGACGAAACTTTAAGACTCATTAACTAGCTGAGAAGGAATCTGCAAACTCCTCCTGAGAAACCTGGTGCCAAATTTGCTGGGTGATTATACATATTATTAAAGTGATACATGAATGTTTTAAGTGGTGATCAGGTCAACTACACTGCAGGAAGATTCTTGGCAGCTGAAGGTAAGAATGAGTGTTGTACGTGGCATTTTTGTCCTTCACCTTTGTTTGACCAGAGATTTATGACTAATGTCAAGTATATTCAAGTGGAAACAATTTTACAGGCATAACAATAGGATAAAAACTTGGAAATGAATCTTATGCTTGTTTTCCGAAAATCATTCCAGGTCACTTCACTTAAGGAGGAGTGAGAGCTTCTGCCACTCAAAGGAGTGACAAATTCAATTGCATCTCTGTCTCCACAGTAAGTCTCATGATGCTGGCTACCAGGATTAAATGTGATTTTGATGTGCTCTTAGTGTTTCACTAGTTTGTGATATTTTCCATGAGAAGTAGTGTATTTCTGTGTTTAAAAAGTAGTAAATGTAGGTAGAATGGTCAAAGTGTATTGTCCAGAAGTTTTGCATTCATTAATTACATTTGCTTTGCAGTCTAA
>WAAG01081218.1:315-14567 GCA_013390105.1 Tichodroma muraria
GTATGAGAGGAGATACAGAAGTTATATTTCAATCATCTTAGAATTGCACCAAGTTTTTTGTTATGTGTTGGGTTTCTTAACTGGCACATTTGGCAGTAAATTGTGGAGCAACTACTAAGGAAATCCTTCCAAAGATGAAGGCAACAGCCACTGTGACAGCTGAACCTTCCCTCTTCACCCAGCTTCACTTTTTCATCTCTACACCATAGAGATCACAACGCTTCTGGCTTAAAATAGGAATTTGTTGGCGTATTTCTGCAAGTTTCTTTAGATCTGCAGGGGAGAAGAAAAGAATTAAGAGAACAGCAGCCAAAAAAAGAAAGCTCCTGACTTGCTCTGAGGTAAGACAGGGAAAATAGCAGCTTTGATGGAGAATGGGGTGGAAGGGCACTGCAAGTGAGCAGCCAGGGCTGAAGGAAGCCTCAGCTTTGCTCTATCCTAAGGTGGCACCTTCTTCCTAAGGAAGTGAACTAGAAGGGTACAGCTATAGAGTATTCTATATAGAACAGTATAGCCAAGTGCTGCTGGTTCTTGCTTTAACCTAGCAAAGGTGGACAAGGCAGAGGAATGCTGCATCATCTGTAGTTGCATGTGTAAGGCCAAAGTCTTAAAAAGTGTGGAAAAAAACAAAACAATTTTCCCCTTACCTATATCTGTGTATACAACTGTTTCCTCAGCCCCAGCTTTGGCTATGACTTCACCCCTGCAAAACGAAGCACATTCGTTCACAGGATTAACACACTGGTCTCAAGGCATCAGTCCAGTTGCTGCTGTTTGTACAAAAAGGAGTTCCTACCCTTGATGCCTGCAGCTGTAACAACAGGGCTGTCCTAAAAATAGGATCATAACCCATAACTCTGGCATGATAGAAATGGCTTCCAGGCTTTATATATGGCAATTTTTACATGTGATATATACATACTTAACATAAATGTCTTTCAAAGATCAAGTACCATGGTAAAAGCCACTCTGAGAACCACTGCCTGTGAGCATGCAACATACCTCACGGGGAAAAGAACAACCTCAATGGCAAAGATGAGCACTTTCTCCTTTGAAGATCCAATTGGCTTTTAATAGTGTACTTTTACTCTGCATGAACTACTGAACATGATCACGTCTCCCCCAAGTGTTCTATCACTGCTTTCATCACATGAAGTTAAAAGCTCAAGACATAGACAAAGTTTTTCTTACTGTGCAAACGACTGGAAGCAAACTATCAGTAGAGTCATCTGAAAGAAAAACAACTGCCTGAAGATTTGGTCGCTTTTACCTCCTGTGCACCTGCGTGACTTCTGCTCAAGTCAGAATCTCTCTTCTCTAGCTGAAGACATTCTTCCTGTTCTTTCTTATGTCAAAGCAGTGTTGTTCTTTGAGGAAATGAGATAGTTCTGTGTAAGCTGTTTAAGATGGTCTGCTTCTACCCAGAGAATTACCATATGTATAGCATATAATGGACTGAACTCCAGGGACGAAGCGACAAGGTCAGCTAGCACTAAGAAGCATCTTTTCTACCAAAATGATTACATACTCAAACTAGTTCTAGTTTACTTCTTGTTTTTTTAGTTTTGCTGTTTCAAATTATGATCTTGAGAATGTAGGAGTCTCAGATGCTTTTTACCAAGAATTTGCACATTCAACAGTAGATGGAAAAGTAGGACTGAAGTGTGACTGCCAACTAAAATATTTTTTTAACCAAAAAAAGGTGGTGTTTTTTATTTTATTGAACTTACCATGGATTTACTACAGTGCTGTGTCCCCAGGCAACATAGGATGCTTTTTCATCTCTAGCAGGAGATACAGTAGCTACATAGAGTTGATTATCAACAGCTCTGTGTTCACAGAAAAATGAAGGAAGGAAGGGAAAAAGTGAGAAGAATTGTTTTTTATAATATCATTTAATTAAGCAGAAGAGAAAGAATCCATTCTGAAGGACAAGCTATATATCCTCTAAGTGACTAGCCCAAACTGTGAATGATACAAAGGTCAGAGAAAGAAGAGCCTGGAAAGAGAAGTCTCTAGCACCTGGCTCCAGCCAGAGTTAGTGCATAGAATATCATGTAGTTCACAGGTTCATTCAGTATGTAGCAAAATTGATCAAAGCTGACCAAATGAATAAATAATACTGCATTTGGGAATCTCAGAGTCTATTTCTACCTGCAATTAGAGCAATTTCCCAATGGTTACTGGCTCTCCTCTCTAGAATTTTTGTGTGAAGTGTGCTTACAGAGCCATGGGAAAGGGTCATTGAAAGGGCATAACTGGGACAGGCAGCAGTAAAGGCTGAGAACTTCCCACTTTTCTCCTTGACAGTAAAATCATTTTGGTGTCCCATGCAAGGCTTGAGGGATGGTACAGCTCTAATGGCAGGTGGCCCTGCAGCACCACTTCTGACACACAAATGTCATTTGGAACACAACAAAGTTCAGTTCCACGCACCAAAACTCCTCTAGAACAGGGGGATAAGCTGTTACTGTGATCTTACCGTCCCCTTTGTAAGAGTTCCCAATGAGCTGGTCCTGTTGTCATGTTAAAAGCCCCTGGATATATCAGCAGCTGGCAACCTTTGTTAAGAGACAATTAGAATCCAAGCATCATTAAGGGGAAGATGGTTTTCCCTAGAATGGCCCTTGACACTGAAACCCAACGTGAGGTTTCTTTCCATACTTCCCAGCCTCTGCCCAAAATGGAACCAAACGAGCCTGTCCATGTGTAACAGGTTACATCAGCCAAGAGCTGTTAAGGCAATACCCCCAACTCCATCACTCCACCACAGGTGGATCAGGAAGTGATGGTTACTTTACACCCTGAGAGAAGTCACTGTCACTCATCTGAGTAAGAGACTTGGCTACAGGATGCACTTTGTGCTACTGGGCAGGGATAAGAATGCCTGATCACATGGATCAAGGAATGCCTGATCACAGGGATCACCCAGCACGTACCACCCAGAACCAGCCCTGCCTAGGCCTGGCCTTAGGCCTGACCCAGCCTCACCTTTCTGGCCGTAGATTTGAGCCATCTCAGCAAATCTCATATCGTAGCAGATGCCCAGGCCCACTTTGCAGTATGCTGCTCTCAAAACACAACAGACAGCAGTCATATCACTAGCACAAGTACACAAAACAATCACAAGGCTCCCTGTAGCCATCCTGCCAACTGTTATTTTACATGGCTCACAGCAACAGGAGGAGCTATATTTAAACGTGTGTCCAACCAGCACTGGCTATTGGTGGGGGAGAATTAATGCTTCACGATGGCAGAAAGACTGTGAGAAGCAGTCTTATCTACCCTTTAAGAACAGCCATTTCTACAAAATCATGTTGTGTCAGGTCTTTGTGTAATATATTCCTCTCTCATTTAGGTGTAATTTTTTTCAATTATTTTCTTTTCAATGAAAGAAAACACTCCCTGCTTTTCATGGAGTAAAAATACAACCGTGTACTTTCATAGAGCATGCACATTGCAAGGAGGAGAAAGTGACTGTGGCAAACAAGACTCTTTGGAGAGCTCAGTAAACAGACTGTCAGTTTTTGAGCAACATGGGGTGGGGAGGAGTGGGTATTTTGCTTTTTTTATCTGAGGTGGTTGATTCAAGAAGGTTGGAATGGGATTCCTGATTTAGTTAATTGTCTCCATTATTATATCATCCTCACCTGAAGCGATGTACCAGTGTAGCTGATACATACTTCCTTTTCTAGGCCATGTTTTATAAGAACCACTTTCAAGATGTAACAGCCATAAAAAATACAGTCACTTCTCTCTAACAGATCAATAGGACCACTCTTCAATTAAGGCAGGTGGGGTGACATATGTTTCAACTCTTTCTACTCCTCTGTCCTTTTGCAACCACATTGCCTTTTTAGAAGTTTCAGAAGTGACCCAAACACTCGAAGCAAACTTAAACCATATTTGCCATAGTTATCAAATGCCCAATCTGATAGTCTAAAAATCCACTGCTGGGAAGGAGGAGGGGGAAGAGAACTCCAGAGTGACTGTAGTGTTACTGTAGTAGAACTCCTTAAAGAGAGGGCTTGTCTTATACTCACGTGTGTCAAACATGGAGAAACTATTCCCTGGACTCAGTGTTTCAGACTCTTTGAACTGTATCTTCCCAGGAACATTAATGTCAAACAAATGAACCTGCAATTATATTATGATTAATAACAATTACTGACAATTTCTCTGCTTGGTACTCGAGCCTCTTTAGGCGTGTGTTTTCTACTGTTATTGAGACTACTCTTTTGTCAGGATCCCAAGTAAACATTGCTTAAGATTGTTAGATTCCCAAAAGATGATTTAAAGTATTTTCTTCTTTACAGAAATATATGTGTCTAAAGTTGCAAATACCTGCAAAACAGCTAGATGTCTTGACCTAATGATTCGTCTCTAACATTTGAGTCCCATTCCTGTAAAACTTCTCAAGAAAATACCTTCACCGAGCCATAAAGTTCCCATGACTTCAGCTATGCAGATGCCTCTGAGGGCCTGCAGCAGCCTTTATCCCTCCCTTGCGATGGAAGGTGTTGTTCCAGACTGGAGCTTCCTAACAACAGAGCTAGTTTGATTTTATTATTCATTCATACTTAGCACAAGCCTGCACTCATTCTGCGAGCCACTCCTGAGCTTGCAGACTGCCGTGCTGTGACAGGTGGAAGGCAACACAGAACTGCACAAGGGGATTTAGTAAATGAGGCCAACGCAGAATCAGCAAACAGGATAAATTAATACCTGCACCACTGAGGGATTTTGCACCACCTTATTTGTTCCAAGTAACCCTGCATTATCTTTTTGGCTTATCCTTGAAAGGAATAAGCTGTTGTTCACTCATGGAGTGAACCCTGTGTACACAGTCCCATGAACAGAAACAGGGGATAAGAATGAACAGGACAGTCCCGTGAAGAGAAACTGACTCTGGAGTTACAAATGGGAGGCAGTTTTCCAGAATGCACAGAGCAATGTTGAGGTGGAAGATGACAGCAAGCAAACATCTACCAGCAAACAGCAGTGACAGCTTAACTTGGACTCTGCATGTCTGCACTAATCACATGTATAGCACAAAATATGTAAAGAACAGTGTTTATTACAACAGAAGGACTAAATCCATCAGGAAGCTGAGCGAAAATCCTGATCCCACTCAAGTGGCCCTGTGTTTTAGACTTAGGCCAGGGTACAGATATCTGAGTTGGATCAGGTTTTACTCTTTATCATGGTTTTCTCAGCATATGGGGAAAGCCAATTACACCTTCTAGTATTTTGTCATCCTTATCCAGAACAAATTTATGACCAGCTTTTGAAATGGTGTTTACATGCCCCAAATAAAAGTGACATGAAATTTCATGGGTGATGGCACACAGCTTAATATTTTTGCAAGATTCTACTAATTTATATCACCTTTAAGTACAGATGAAATAGTTTGTGCAACACTGCTGAGAAAACTTTTCGTAACAATATTCTGCCATCCTACCTTCCTATGCTTTGCCAGCAGAGCACCATCAGGCCCAAAGACAGTACATGTATTATAGAGCTTTCCACCATCCTCTTCTGGAATGGATCCTTTGTGAAGGCGAGAACAGAGATTTCCCCCACTGTATTATTGATGTAGTTTTGATCCAATGGCAGTAATAGACATTGCCCATTTTTCCCCCAGTGAAATGGTCACTAAGAGTAAACTACCTCCAATGAGATATATGCTGCACTCTTTTGCAACTTCTGACAGCTTTTGAGTTGATTCCCCAGGGATCTTCTCTGCATACTCCTTAAAGTATTGGGTTCCATATGGAGAATTAAAGCATTCCTAGAATTAGATGTGGGAAAAAAAAAAAAAAAGCTAAAATCCAGTAACACCACTACAATGAGACGTATCTAAATTTTCAAACTCCTCTCTAACCATGTTCTCAACCTTTGGTTATGGGAATTTAGTTTATAGGAACTCAGTAAGCAAATCAGAAAATGCCAGGAAGGCCAGAAAGACTTGAAGAATTGTTGAAAATACCACATGTGTGTCTGTGGAGTGCACGCCAAACAGAACATGAGGTAAGACTATCACACAAGTTGTAAAGCTGGCACATTCACTGCTCTGGGCTTAGCAAGAACACAAGAGATGTTCACATCAGAATAAGGAGCTAAGTTCCATACAGCTCATTTGACAAGTTACAAGCTCAATGGATCCTCTCAAAACCGTGAAGTGCTCATGCTCATCCACAGCCCATGATTTCTTAATTTTTAAAAAGACATTTGCAAAAGCATGCATTTTGCAAAATCGCTTATTGTTTTGCTAAAACAATCCTTTAAACACTATTTCCTCACAATAGAACAGTGTCCTCCACCTTAGATCCTAGTTAAAGGTTTGCCATCCCTCAGAACCAGGCAGGTAATCTTTACACAGTCAGATTAAGAGAAGTTTAGATGCCTGAGATAGGTGGGCTAGTGGTATTTGAGATGCCCAAGATACGAGGAACTTTCACGCTGCATTACACTTGCCAGCTCTGTGAGGACATGAGACACCCCACCCAACACTTTTCGGTCCCCTGAAGGAGTACAGCTGGAGGCCACAGATAGGCTATCAAACTGTGGCAGCAACTTCCCTTCTGTGAGAAAGGGACTCTCAGCCCAGACACCTCCACTGTTCCCTTTGCTCATCGGAGGGGACAAACACACCCCCACCCCCGAAAAGAAAAAGGGAGGGGAAAAAAAAAAAATCAAGCACAATTGACATTTCTGCTTTATCTGCTCAAGCAAACTTCTTAACAACTGAGGTAGGCTCTATTGAACTGGAATAAATGAACCCAAGCTGGAAAAGGCTTTTTTCTCCTACACGGGCACTAGGCCAGTAGGTACCAGCTAACGATCTGTAGATGGAAGAAGCAGGAAGGGAAGTCTCTGCAGGCTGTCAAAATGAGCTTTCCAGGCTTTTGAAATCTGGGCTGAACTTCAAATAAGTGAAAGCAAAGCCAGCTGCCTCCATCTTCATATATTCAGTGTGAGTTACTTTTCTTTATACAAAGCAGACAACAAATCCCCAAAGAAACAAAACAGAGGGAAGACAATACTCCATGCCCTAATATCAACAAAAAATGTATCTCCCAAAACTCAATGAAATGCCTTGCCCATGTTTGACAACTTGCCAAAACTTGTAAAAGCATAAATCATTGTTGGCAAAGTGAGTATCTCAGCTAAATAAGTCTAGAAAATTCAATGTTTGTACACATGATGAAACCAGTAGATAATAGGTAATCTCTACACAGAAGGCCCAGGCAGAACACTGAATGGTCACACTTGCAACACAAGAACCACGTTAGCACAGAGGAGCTGGGAAGGTTGCTCAATGCTTCCCCCGTGCCAGCAGGAGAGAAAACATTCTGTGTGTGAAACTGAGACCCGAAGTTCACCCAGAGATGAACTTTGCACTCCTGTGTCAGACACTGCAGCGTACAGGAATAACACAAGTATACCCCTATAAAGAGAGGAGAAAAGCTCAAATAAAGCTGGGAAGGGCAGGGCTGGGAAGCCCACCCTGTTGCCAGCACACCCATTGTGTGAAAATTCAGCAAAGTAATTATGGCTGAAGTTCAAAAAATAAGTCAGAAATGATTGATCATTTTAAGCGTCTGTTTATGTTTCCGCACATGGAAGTCACAAGAGAAATGTGTCTTAATCATAATTCAGCCACAAATGGCCAGCTGGAAATATGTTTTAAGTCTATTTTGTTTCTCATGTACCTGGAATGCTTACTGTGTACTGTCTTTCACCTTCATGTCAACATTCTTTAGCTGAAAATTGCCTTTTTCTACATTTCTCCAGCAAAGATTCAAACTACAGTGTCACTTACCAGAATTCAGGATATGTCAATGATGGCATTGCCTAGGATTTAAACCAGCAAAAATTTTACCAGAATCTTATACTACAAAAAAGATCAACCTGTTCTTTGTTTCCCTTTTCATTCCTCACCTCTTAGTGCACTGCCAACCCCTGGGATTTTTTAGTTTTTAGTTTTTTTAGTTTTCATACAGCATCTAATTTATCCAGAGAGGAAGAGGAATATATATTGCATTAATAGCACTAGAAAGAGGTTTTGAAGGGTTTGAAGCATAAGGGCTAAATAGGCCATGATCTTTACTCACAGGTAGAGCCACAAGTTTTGCTCCTTTAGCTGATGCTTCTCTCACCAGTCCACAGGCTCGTTGGAGATTATCTGATTTAACAGCAGATACATGAAGCTGGATAAGAGCAAGGCGGAAGGCTGATGGAAGAAAAGAAAAAAATTATTAATCAGAATTCCCCCAGGAAACTCTTCTAAATTTGAATTCAGTAACGAGCATTGAAGAAAACAAACGAATTAATATATAAACCACTACCAACTCATTCTGCAGCCTCTGAGTCTGGAAACAGTCTCTTAACACAGGGAGAAACCCAGGATTGCCAACTGCAGCCACGCATGGCTACCACCCCGCAAAGATCAGAGAGCTCACGTGCCAGCAACACCCAGTGCATGTTCTAGGGGAAGGGGCCGTGCTGCAGAAAGGAAGAGCACAGGTCCTCCCAGCCCTCCTCCCCAGGCTGCCACACACTGTTGGAGCCCATCTTCTTGTTGTCTAAAATGTCACTAGCACACCAAAGGACTGGATAATCCCAAAAGCACCAAATAAAGGAATTGTTTGCTTTTATCCCTCAATTCACATCTAGTCTGGGAAATGGCTACAAAACCCAAGAAATGTTAACATCTTTCCCGATCATTTCTTAGCAAACTGGTTTCTGGCCAAGTTGCAAGTGTTAACAGCTTCTCCTCCCACTAAGCAGGACATACATTTCCAGGCTATCAAGCAGCCAAGTTTTGTGCACACCATGTGGACTTCCTTCCCTTAATCTTGGAGTACCCCAGGTTGTAGGGAAACACATCCTGATTAGGTAGAACTGTTTCCTTTAAAACAAACACAAACCAACCAACCAATCCTCTCTGGCTTTATAAAAATAGTATCCCAGTTTCATAGCGCCTCTTCTATCTGGAAAACTCCCCCATCATACAGTCAAAGATCACAATAAGACAAAGACAAAGATGGAAATAGCAAGTCCCAGTGGTCAGGGAAACTGGAAAAGCTGATTCAAGTGAAGATGAGACTGGGTCAGGAGCAGTCGAGATACATCATTTTTCCTACTTCTCACTTCAGTAGCTAAGCAGCTAATTTCTAGAGGTTAAGCAAATGATTAACTGCTCCTTTTGCCACTCCTCACGTGAGAGACTTTTACTGTTGGCTCTATTGAGCAAACAAAGCTTATCTGGTATTCTGAACAGATGTAACCATAGGTTCCAGATCCACGTAAGATAGTCATACTAGGGATCTCCCAAAAACCTCCCAGTATTTGTGGAATGTGTTTTAGTTCAGACAAGTCGGCCACTTAAAGATTTAAACTTCAGCGTAAAAGGAAAAAAAAAAAAGCACTAGGAAAAAACCCTAAGGTAATCAATATTATTTTTCTATATATAAATATTATATGCCTCAGGTTTGGAGTTTGATAAGGTGCAAAACTGAAGCTCAGCCATAACAGAACACATATCTGTGCCGCAGTTTGGTTTACAAACATTCAGATGCGGAAGCAACAGAAATGCAGAGAAACGTTCAGCAGCGCCGTAGAGAGAGATCTCTGCTCCCAGCCTTGACCAGCTGCCCCAAAAACTTCTTGAAAAGCAGTTCTCAGGGTAACCCTAAAGCAACGCAGGCCAGAACCAGCCAGAAGCGCACCGGAGTAAAATAACGGTTCACATTTGTATTACAAACATGCTCGCTTTTTGTTTTAAAACACCGGAAGCGAAGCACGCCCGGTTCGTTCGCATTTGCTGAGGAGCTGACCCTGCAGGGCGAGCGCCGTGTCCCGGTCTGTGCCCAGGGGAGCGCCGGGTCACCTCCCTTTTCCCTGCGCTACTCCACAGGCTGTGCCAGCGCCCAGGACCGAGGCCTCTGCCGGCCTCACCGGGCCCGGGGACTTCGGGGGGCGCGGGGCACCCGGGACGGCGCCCCGCGGAGCCCTTCCCGGCCGGGCGGGGGCCGGGACCGCGGGACGAGAGGGACGGGAAAGGCTCCCACTCACACGCCATGGCTCCGCCGGCCGCCCGCANGGGCCGGCCTGCGCGGGTGGCAGCGAGCGGGCAGCGCGCTCCCCGGGCCCGCTCGGCGCCGGCAGCAACAGCGGAGCCCCCAGAGCTCCGGCTGTGCCGAGAGCCTCTGCCCTGCCCCGAGCAACAAGCCCCGGCAGCCTCAGCTCTGCTAAGGTCTCATCCCAAGGGACCTGTACCAGTTCACAGGTAACTCGTTCACCTGGGACATCTCTTTACAAGAACAGCATCTCCCAAGGTACAAACACCTCCACAGTGCTCCAGATGTGGAGCAGTGTCCAGCTCTGGGCTCCTCAGTACCACAAAGACAAGGAGCTCCTGGAGAGGTGCAGTGGAGGCTAAAAAGATGATTTGGGGTCTGGAGCGTCTCTCTTACGAAGAGAGACTGTGGGAGCGGGGCCCGTTTAGTCCAGAGAAGGGAAGGCTGAGAGGGGATCTCGTAAGTGCATACAAACATCTCAAAGGCATTTGCCAAGAGAGTGGCACCAGACTCATTTCTGGTGGTGCCCAGTGACAGGATGAGGAGCAATGGCCATAAACTAAAACTCAAAGTTTTATCTCAACACGAAAAGGAACTTCCCTACATCGAGGGTGGCAGAGCACCGAACAGGCTGCCCAGTGAAGTCTCCCTTTCTGGAGACATTCCAAACCCACCTGGACAAGTTCCTGTGTGTCACCTGTTCTAGGTGACCCTGTCTTGACAGGGAACTTGGACTAGATGAGCTCCAGAGGTTCTGTCCAACACTGCCAATTCTGTGAAACCAACACACAAAGTACCATGCTCCTCTTCCTTGGCTTTAAACACCAAGTGCTGCCCTTCATTCAGCACAAAACATTGCTGTCTCATGCACCTATTTTCTAGCCTGGGGCTTTTTAGAAGCATGTTTGTAGAATTGTAGATTTATGTTGTGCAGCGATATTTCTCACACAATATTATGTCTGTAAGCTGAAAGTACATATTGATAGAATGGAAAAAGATAAAATAGGTAACCCAGGGTGATCAACCTCTTACACACCTTCCCTTTGAGAAAACATACAGAGATAAAGGATGGGAAGTGCACAACCACTGTAAAATGCACAACCACTACTGCGTGCAACAATTACAAACCTTCCTTCAAGCAGAGAACTGTTCAACCTGTCCCTTGGAGCAGCAAAGGGAACCACTCATCCCAATCTAACCAAGCCAAAGGACTGGCAGAACAGACAGTGCAGCAGCCCTCAGCAGGCCTCCCTCCTTTTTATACATGCCCATGCGGTAGAGAGAGCATATATGATTTTTAAATTTTTTTTTCCCCCCAAACATCACACTTTGCAGGGCTCCAGATGCAAAGAATAGCTGTCTCCTAACTTCTTGCCAAATATGAAAAAGAATAAAAAATTAAGTAGTATCATCCCTTCAAGGTGCAAAGCACAAACCAAAAATCCAGTTTCCCACAGCTCACAGAGATAAAATGTATTTTTCAAGTTTCCAAACAAAAGTATCTGAAAGCACTAGTATCCCCAGTAGAACAAGTTACATAGTACCACCTTTTCCCATTCCTAAAGGGAAACTTTTCACACATTCAGTAGACTGCACCTACATTGAAAAAGCTTATTTGACAGCACCTGAAGTTTTGAAACTACAGCTGACATGTAGGTAGAAGGAAAAGATACAATCACAGGTGAGACCCATGTGTTAGGGCTAACAGGAAAAAGCAATTTTAAAAATTGCAGCTCTGCAATCAACAGTATTTTTGGTGGGTAATACATGTAAAGTTCTTTACAAATTCTCATACAAATCACAATCTAAAAGAATTTGTGAGACAGGTGAAGAGCCATCATTGAGCACAGAAGCACCAACTCTCACTATGAAACAAAGGTAGGAGCTTTCATTTGGCAGGGAAGTTTACTCCAAGACTTTCTTTCCTACTCCAGACCTCATATCTATCAGTCCTGCATCATAACAACTTTCACCTTATACTCAACAATATAGACAGTGGTGCATGCAGAATAAGACAAGAGCCAACACATCTCTAGCAAATAATTAAAAAAAAACCCCTTGAGCTAAAAGGGACAGGAAGTATCATACCAAATTTTTGACTTTTCTTTTCAAAAAATGTCACTGCAGTAGTATAATTAGAATTTCTGCTTTGTAATACAAGTTTTATAACAAAAATAGTAACTACAGGTATGTACACTGTAAGGCAAAAGTGGCCCTTAAACTGTGGGTAGAGATACACCAGCACAATTGAAATTATTTGTAATTTGGGCTGTGCTTTGTAAGATGAGGTCTGTTCATAACTTGTACATCCATTGCCTTAAAATTTACAAATAATTATCCTCTAAATGGCTTGGATTATATGTTTCTACAGAGAAGGGATTTAAGAACTGACTTCCAGTTGTTTTACTTGCTGTAGATCTCAGTGGTCTGCTGTATTTGCTGTTCTCACAGTGAAGCACACACAGTAGCCATGTTCCACATTTAATACTCAAATACATCTGTTTAACAACTGAGTGTCATTTTCACTTTTCCCCCTCCTGACTAGGAGAACTATGTTGTACCATTCTGTCAACATTTCCATAATAAAAATATGATGCTGAGAAGTCTGGAATTTATGCAGCAACCTTTTCTATAACTTGATCATTTGTTAATTAACTTTGACCTTTCTGTGAATGCTCACTTAAAAGTCCTTAATGAAATTAACTTAAATTATGAAATACTTACGTTAAGAAGTCACTGGCAGTAGCTCCCTATGATCCATAATCAGCTTCTTCCACTCCAAAGATCAAATTCACTTCCATTTACAAAACACCTTTAGGAAAAACTTTTAATTGATTCAGAGAATTTACACAGTATGCAACTAAATGCCTTCTGACAGAACAAGTTATGTTCAAATTGTACTGGTTTATTTACAACTGTAGTTTATAAACAGTAGCACAAACATCTTTACATGAAAAAATCTCGCTGAAGTAGGCACAGAGTCAGAGACTCTCGAGGATATTTTCAGAAGGGATTAGGAAGAGGAAAATGTAATACAACAGCTGCTGGGCAAAACTATAAATACATGAGCATTGGCCCAGGTGCAATTTCATGCAAATATTTTCAACAGTTCAAGTTCTATTGGTGTTTACTCAGATACGAAGAAGGAAAAAAAAGTAATTAGTTCCAGAATTAAGGTGCCCTAGATTGATTCCTAGTAAAATAACTTAGAATAAATGTTTTTTATAAAGGTCAGTTTAACTTATTTTACCTTCTGATGAAGTACCAAATCAGAGGTTTTGATTCAAGTACTCAGAAGATTTCATGCAGCAAAGCTAGTCTCCATTATCTCTATTTAACAGTTTTTGGTGATTTCCTATCAGTCTACAAAGATGCTGCCTGGTCCATAAGAACATTCCTGTACTGAGCTTTGAACAAGAGAACCATTCTTGAACAAAAGGAAAGTTTATGATGAACAATTGTATAGTTGCTATCTCCCAAATATTTACTAATTTAGAAGTTGCTACTCAAAATAATATAAACAAATGTCTGAATCAATGAAGGCAACTGGTTAAGAACACATTTATCACTGGTATACAGCACTGGAATTTCTTCCCTGGTTTTGTGTGCATTCATCTTCTTGCTGAACACACCTTTGCTCAGCGTATACTCGCTTTTGTGCTGAACTGAAGGGTTTGAAACATCTAAATTTCTTAGATATTTTGTTTCTGAGGAGCAAGGACTTGTTTTCAACTGTCATATTCTGTCATGAAATATTCATTTCAATGCACACACACTCATCTTTACAAGGGAAACAGACTCAAGCTATGAAATGTAAAATTTTGCATAATTTAAAAAAAATCATAATCCTGTAGTAAAAACTAATTTCAGTATTTAAAAATAGTCCTTATCACCAATTCCAGTTATTTAGCCTAGTAGCTAGTAAGACTTTAAAAACCCCTTAATTCTACAAATTGCTTGTATTTTTTCCATCTATCTGCAGCCCAAACTGGACTTAACCGTTTTTAATGTGAAAACAGTGTTTTTAAGATTTGTTACTGCTCTGCTCAAAACCCTAAATTTTTAATTAGTCTTTGATAGTACCTGGTAGGCAGAACAAATTTCTAGACTGTAGGCAATGGAGCCATTTTATTTGCAAGGGATAGTAATTTAAAAACCATTGTGTTT